>JANSVA010000004.1:33240682-33257371 GCA_025504915.1 Erythroxylum reticulatum
TTCCCTTAACCTATAATATAATATCTTACTCACATTAGCATGCTAATTAACTCCAACACAATTTAATCTAGCAAAACACCAAAATTAATTTAATCATGCTCATTCATACAAAAAATATTCAAGTGCTAACACATATGATGAAAGAAGAAGAGGCAAAAGAATATAATAAATATATATGTGAACATTAAGTTATGGAAGAGTTAGAAGGAGACTCTAGTTATGAACAACTTATTTCTTCAATTATTAATGTATTTAGGCACACATTTATGGACCTTAAGGTAGATGAATAAGATTAATAACTTCAAATTATTTTCTTTATCCAAGTTAAACATGGATATAAAGTATGTGAGCTTATCATAGATGGTCAAAGTATCAAAGAGTATGTTGAAGTGATTTAATTTACTTTAAGAAAAACAATCGCATCCTTACAAAGTTTCTTTTTTGGATGATATCACTATACCAATACTTCACAAAAACTTTATGTCTTTCAAGTTAGGAATATATGAAGAATCTATTTATTTTGATGTTATTATATAAAAGTATCACACATTTTACTTAGTTAACCTTGACTTTTTTTATGATTATTATATGCATCATTGGTAAAGATAAAACCAATCATTTACGTCTCGTAAAAAGAAGATAATAATGAAACTTATATGAAGATAGACAAGGTAGAAAAGAAAAAATAAAGTAATAAGGTAGCCAAGAGTACCAAGAAATAACTTCTTAATATTCTAAAAGAGACAGGGTTTGAAGTATTAATTAAGAAGAAGGGAATTTTTTGCAATAGTAGTAGAGAAGTGACAAAAATTTTATATGAGACATCCTTTTTGTAATGCCAAAAGCAGTAAGTGAAATGTTGGTAAAATTTTGAACTCTCTTACACATGATGATTTACTAAGTGAATTACCTCCCTTAAAAAATACTCAATATGTTGTTGACCTTGTATATAGATATATTACACTAAAACTTTTGATATATTAGTTAAATCTTATCGAAAATGAAGAATGGAGATGTAAGTAGAAGAGTTGCCATTGAAGAAGGTATTAGGCTATATGTAGTTTCAATATTATTTACTCAAAAAAAAGATGAAAATTGTAGAATATTTATTAATTGTTAAGCGATAAAACGAATCAAAATCAAGTATAGGATCATAATCTCTTATCTTGATGGCATGTTTTACTAATCAAATAAATCTTCCATCACACTTATGTAATTTAGTAAAAGGTGTGGATCCATCTTTCCTACATAATTAGACAGCTTAACGTGCATTTTCTTAGTAATATCTTTAAATATATTGTGTGTTTCAGGTTTGTCATAAGTTCTAAATTCCTACATACACTGTCTATGTGTTGTTGGTTAGTTTCTTTGTCTTAAACCTCTAAGTAGATGATGTTTGCTGAACCCTACTTGCTAGCGATTAATTTTAACCTCTTCATCTTGGATTTTATTTTCTCCACCCTTAATTTCAAATGCAACTTATTATCTGGTGTTATTTTATATATTAGTTTTTGAAACATCTTATGATTAAGAGTCATCAAATTTCAAATTTTTCATAATTTTTAGAAGGGTTTCATTTTACTTTTGGTTACTAAGTAGTCCTTTATATGCCCTATCATTATATGTCAATATTATAAACTAAAACTCTTATACTAAATTGATATAGGGTGAATAAAGAGATATTAAAATAGTAGATAAAACTTATAAAATTTAGTCATTTATAATTACAATTAGGTTATTGGAATTTCAATTTAAGTTATAACAATTTCAAACTTTAAATGACTTAAAATTTAGTGAGAAAACCAAAAAATAGAGGGTAACATGCACAAAACAAGCATAAAATTTTAAAATCTCTATTTTACTGTTAAGAAGACTCACAAATAAAATATTAAAAAAAAGAATCCTACTATATCCTAAACTAAATTATTATAATCTTAATCTAGTAAGGAAAATCTATTATGAGGTAAAATTTAGTCCTTATTTTTTTTGTTACATCAGCTCTATTTCTTTAGTCTACAAAAAATCCTTTTATTAATACCTTATATCAATAAAATATCTTAAAATATAGTGCTTGAAGGAATAATTATTGGCTAAGAAATTAAGGGTGAAAGCCTCTTATTATCCATTATCTAAACCTTCAACAATAATAAAGTTTAAGGACAAAAGGACAATTTCAACCTAATATTTATACCAAAGTTTAACTTAAATCCAATTATTTAGGAGCATTAAAAAGAACACTAATGTTTTTAAAACATTTTAGTTTAAATGTTAAGATAACTCCTTACCAAAAATTTCACCAATTTTAAGTCATGAGAATTTTTTTCATAATTTATATGTCCCTCTTATTAGTTAGATAACCCAACTAGAAAATTGGCCCACAACTTTGCCCCGTCCTCCCTACAACACTATTATTTTTTATTGGGATTTAGGGATTCAACTTCCAAAATCCCACAAATATTAATAACATTTTTGTTTGTGTCCTCTCTTTGTGGTGTTCCTCTCTTCATTTTTATAACATTTAGGAATTAGTTATCATTATTTTATCACCCAATTTTTCTCCAACCAAAAAAAAGAGCTACGATAAGGTCAAGCCCCCATAATCCTCGATTATGGACTAATGTAACTCCTCACTCTAACATAAAATCATTCCTGTTTATTTTTGGATAAGACTTAAGTAAAAAGAAGAATGAAACTAAGAGTTCTAGACTTATATTAATAAAATCGTTGTTTGAGACTAAGGAATAAAATTTTGTTTTTGGCTTATGATTAGTTGGATTTAAGATCAATTTGTTTCTCATATAAATGACATGTTTTTTTTATATAAATTAAATGTCATTAATGAAAAGGAGAAAAATAAAGAATGGAACCATAAAAATAGAACATTATCTTAAAAGAAAAGAAAATGGAAATAATTTAAGGAGTTACTACTGCTTTATCAAAAAGCTATAACTTTTATAGACAAAGAGAGATATTTAGATAAGTCTCTTTTTCAGCTTATCAATAGCAACAACTTCTTCTTATTTCAATTTCTTAAAAGATGGAGGTGATCTCATAACTAAAATTTTCTTCTATTATCGATTGAGCTTTTTCGATAACCTCTTATTTGTCCCCTTCTTAATTTTCCTCTCCCACTTAATATTAAAATGCAAGCCATATGTTGACAATCATGTCACAAAGATCTTCTCTAATAAAAACTTCTGTACAACAAGCATCATTGCATCCCTTAAGAGTTCAATCCACTTATCTCCCTTACAAACGAAGCATCACAAAAGTGTTCTAAAGATGGAGAGAGGAATGCCGTGAAAAAAGGAGATAAGTTAAAAAAATTTAATCATATATGGAGATTTAAGGATTTAATTAAAAGCATCCAAGTAGTGTTATGTAGGAGGAGGGGTAAAGTCTTCCGTTTATTCGCTAGGATGTCTAGTTGGTAAAAGATGCCCGTATAAATTAATTAAAAAGTAAAGCAATTTAAAATGCCAAAAGGGCCACTTTTGACCCTAACTTTTTCACCATTCGCCAAATTTAACTCTATTTCAGAATGAACAATTATAACTTTAATATTTGGAAAAGGTTAAAATTGGACCCTACCATACCAAACAATTTAACCTCTTCTATTAGGTGACAGGTTAACGCTGACTTGACATTTTTATTATGCTTTATAAGCCCTCATATGTCATATCATTACTGATGTGGCAAGGTGGGATCCACTTATTTTTAAAAATATAAAAATTTATTTTATTATTAAGTGTGGGACTATCCTTTTAGTTAAACATTTTTATCCACTTTAAAATGCTTAGTTTCTCTGGATGCAATGTTGTCAACTTTTTCATTTCTTTGTTGCTTGCTCTTCCTTGTTTAAGCATAACTTATTTGACCAATTCAATGTTAGGAAGAGCAATTCCTTCCATTATTTCTTCATAAGGGATGAAGAACCAAAAGAGAGGCATTAAGGGTTTTGCATGTGTGAGGTGTTAAGGGCTTTGCATGGCAGCCAAAAAAAAAGAGACGTTGAAGGAGAGAGAGGTGTGTGTGTGGTTGTGAGAAGTGAAAGTGTGAGGGATTGTAGCTGAAAAAGAAAAGAAACATAGAAGAGAGAGGAGAGTCAAGGGTGAAAGAAAGAGTGTGAGTTTAGGGTTTGGCATAGGTAAGGGAGAGAAGAGAGAGAAGATGAATAAAAGAATGGAAGTACGAGGGGTTGAGGGTTGCAGGGGTGGAAAATAACAAAAATGCATAAGTGGGTGGGGGTTTAAGTTTTGAATATGGCATAGAGAAGAGAGGGAAGAGACAGAAGATGAGTGAAGTGTGGAAAAAATGCATGGGAGTTTAGGGTTTTGGAGAAAGAAGAGAGAGAATAGAGATGGAAGGGGGAGGAGTAGGCGGTGAAGCTTTGACAAGGGAGGAAAAAAAAAAAGAAACACAAAGGGAGAGTGGAGGGTTTGAAGTTTAGAGTTTTTTAAGTACTAAGGAGGCAATGATTCAAAGAAGATACAGTAGCAAAAAAAGCAAAAGTTGTTTATAAGAATATCATGTTAAAGCTAGGAAATGTTTAATTAAAAGAGTGGGTCTAGTTTGGCACTTAATAATAAAATAAAATATTTATGTTTCTTTTAAATTAGTAAGTCCCACCTTGGCATGTTAATAATGACATGGCATATGGGGGCTTACAAAAAAATAAAAAATGTTAATCAACGCCGACCTGACGCTTAACACACAAAGTTAAATTTTTTGTTATGGTAAGATTCAATTTTAATATTTTCCAAATATTATGGTTATAATTATTCACTCTAAAATGTTATGGTTAAACTTGTAATTGCTATAGTAGTGCTCTAAAGACGATCATCTTTAGCACTTTTGTACAAACTTTATTTTGATTAATAAAGCAAAAGACAAATTTCATTAATTTGATGCTCATTTATTTATGAATTGATGTCAATCTTAAATCTAATTAATGAAGTCCATGATACAAAGCATAGTATAAAAGAAATCATTATGAGATCATAATGAGATTACAATCATGTGCAATTATGTTAGTATCTAAATTATCCCCAGTCATATAATTAATAAGATAGGACATTATTAATTCGGTAGACTAGTGCATGTTATGCTCATTGATTTGATCAAACAATGGATCTCACAAACTGTAAGCATGAGATATATTAGAGTTAACGTGTGGATGCTTACTAAGAGTTATAAGTATATCAGATGACCCACTACGAGATTATCATATGGATAATCTATCAAATGTCAATGATTAATCTTATCATAGCAATGGTGCAAATATCCTTAGACTTGAGGCATTCAAGAATTTCTTGGATACTAATTATAGCACCCCACTCCCACAAGACCCAAACCCGACATCGATGGGTGATGTTCGAGCTCGTACCCCGCAAGGGTGGTGTGCTAGAACACTCACTCAGTCAAAACTTGGTATAAACCCCTTTTTTTAAAACCACAAACACGATATGCAAAAATCCATAACCAAATCAGACCCCCGCTTTATTTAAAAATATTTTCCATTCATAGATACAATTATTACAAACATTAGTATTCAACATTCATTTGGGCCTATTTCAGATATAAACAAATTACTATCATTCATAATGTGTTTACGTTCTGATACAACACTAAAGATTGCACTTTCAATACAACATAAAGAAATACATATGCAGGCGCATACTGATCTTGACCCGAAACTCTTACTCGAAGCCTTTCTAGAGACCTTTATAAAACTTGAAAAGCTACGTTGCAATTTTGATGAGTTTTGTGAACTCAGTTGAGTGAACCATCATTGATGATTTCACCGGAGCACATACACATATCACATAAGTCACAGATATTCATTTAGATCATATTTATATTCCTGTTATTTCACATAGCATGGGATATCATATAATCACATAATTCAATATAGCAGACAGCTTATATCACTTTATCACTCATTTTACAATGCTATATAATGCTATATACATGAGACTCATATTCGTTCTTATTGTTGTGACCGAGTGCCTATCACTTACTTATACAAATACTGGCCTATAGGGCACAGTCAGAACAGAATCACAGAGCATAGCTCTACGTGCAGAATCAGAAATCATGGAGCAAAGCTTTACGTGGAAGCGCTTCATACTGGCAACTTAAGTCACAATGCCTTTATCTAAACATGCATTTTATGAAATGCATCAAATATAGACATGTCATATATCACAATCACATATGATACTCTCATAATCATCGGACCTAAGACCGGTATTCACTTTTGTTGAGAATTCACATATCATATAAGAGTTCATGTCAAATCAGAACACTTCCAATACATGCCCAACTATTAAACTCCTCGGACTTTAAATCTGGAATTCAGAAACAAATCACAAGTAGTTCAATAATATTGGAAGTTTAAACAAATCAAATCAAATCAAATCAAATCAATCCTAGGAAATCATCTAGGTTAACTCATAGTACGCTCCAATATAGCATTTGCTTCCAAATCCTAGAAACGCCTAAACGCAGTCACTTGACTTGTTTAAAGCTCCAAAATCTTCAACCATCAAAAAGCCCTAACTTTTATGCAACTCACGTACCTCATCTTGAAGATTGACAGGGAGGTTCAGTTTTCTTGGAATAGAAGAAAGAAATATCAGAGTGGAAGTGATGACAAACAGAGAAAAGCAAAGTTTAACTTCGGTGAATATTTGATGAAAAGCTCTAGGTTGAAGGAACTTCAAAGAAAGAAGTTTCAAGAATGATAAAGACAAGGACAACAGCTAGCCTTTTAAGGCAATAAAAATCTTAACTTTAGCTAGGAAACTTGTCCATTTCTTATCCACTTATCCACTTCCCTTTATTAAAACTCACTTAAGTATAATTTATACTCACGTTTATGACTTAATAAAACCACTATAATCACAAATCATAACGTCTTACTCACTTTCAGATTTTTCCCATAACATATCATTTCAGGTTAACTTTATATGTTCTTTTTGATCCCAACACTGAATTCATTTTGCAACACTTTCTTCTAGAACATGTTCCCCTATGTCTTATGTCTCCATTGACACCAAAAATCATTCAATTTGGTTTTGTCCTCAATCATATTAAATCTTTTTCTTTTGGGGCAAATAGCATTACTTTCGCTATAGGTATCGGATCAAGATCCTTGGCAGATGGTTTGAAAGAGGACTTATAGGTCTATAACTTTCATGAAGACATTGAAGACAAATTCTATCGTTTGAAGGGTCAAAGATGGACCAGACGATAGCATTAGACGAACAGTATACAGAAGAAGAAGTTTCGATCACATAAACAAAAAGTAGACGAAGCAATAAACCAAAAAGCAAACGAAGCAATAAGCAGATAAAGCAAAAAAGCAGACGAAGCTAAAAAGCAAAAGAAGCAATAAGCAAATGAACCAAAAAGCAGACGAAGTAATAAGTAGACGAAGCAATAAGAAGACAAAGTAGAAAGCAGATGAAACAAACGTCAATTTAAGATGAAGCAAAGTTAACTTAAGACGATCGACTCTTAAGATGAAGCGAAGTCAACTTAAGATGAAGCAAAGTCAACTTAAGACGATGCATCTATTAAGACGATATAACGTCATCACAGACGATGCATCTTTGCAGACGAAATGACATCATCACAAGCGATGTGATCTCATCACAGACGATACTTCTTTACAGACGATGCTTTTTTACAGACGAAATGACGTCATCACAGACGATGTGACATCATTACAGACGATACATCTTTACAGACAATGCATCTTTACAGACGAAACTATCTATACTCCTGAACATCTCCACTCGCAAAGATCATAAGTTTCTACTATATCATCTAAACTTCTATAATAGAAATTCTCAATAAACTTCTCTAACATATTTTCCTTTACTAAATCCAACACTTAAATTTTATTTTTAGTCTTTCTACTCCATTTTGTTCTACTCATTCTCTATAACCACAATCCTCAATCTATTCCATTACTATTCAATACACCCGAAATGTTAATGAGTGCATGTACAATTATTTCCATGTGTGCAAAGATTCAAATTCACATGAATGTATGCTGACATTCTGCTAAGCATGAAATGCAAATTTTTCTAACTCTCACATTGCTATTGTCTCCATTATTAAAATTGGGGTTCTAACCCTTAATATGGGGTCGGGACGTTACGCTAATCCTATGCTTTGACATCATAGGGTAGTGATTGGGTGCAACTATTGGAATTTTAAGGTAATTAGGTAGTCAATAAAAGATTCATCACTCTTAATAGAAGGAGATGATACTCACGACCTCTGGTTCGGGTCATTACTCAGGAGTCTCTAGCTAGAGAATTATGTGTCATGAAGAGAGTCTTCAATGATACATAAAGTAATGAGATCCTAGGATAAGAACTAACATCACTTGGACTAGATATGGTGTAGATAGTCTAGTGGGAGTTGACACGTATCCCATACTCCGAACCAAGTGGAGTATAGTATGGTGAAAGGATGAATTTCATGGTAATTGTCTATAGAAAGGTTCGTAAGCTAAATAATTAACTATCGAAGAGTTTGTATGTTAATCCACATATGTTTTGGTAAATTGGCATCATGAAACCTATTAATTCAATCAAATCATGAAACCCTTCATGATTTGATTAAATTAATAGTTAATTCAAATGGCATGAAACCATCCATGATTTGCTTGGATTAAAAGATAATTCAAGTGCCCAAAATAACTGGGAACTTGAAGGTCACACGTATAAAATATCGAACAAAAAATAAAACGTGTATGATTGTTTTTAAGTAAGCTATAGGCCACGATCGTGACCGAAGGCTCGATTGATGTCCATAAGTGAGTTCTTCACTTATGTACTGGAGAGCTAACCAGTCATAAACACACTCAAGTGAGAGAATAAGGTGTCTATAAGAGTTCTAGAGTTATAGAGAAGTGTTTTGAGCTTGTTCATGCAATTTATGCAATTGTTGCATGAATCAAAGTGCATGCAATATTGTCTTGATCTTTTTCTCCATTAGAGCATCTATTTGAACTCATCTGGTTTGGTGCTCTAACCACCTTTACATTTTGTTTCTTCTTCATCTTTTCATGCTCTTGAGTGATCAAGGATGAGTTTGGTGTTTGCAACAACCTAAACAAGGAGAAGAATCAAGAAAAGAGGAGAGTCAAAAAATACATGTATTATTATACCATGTTCATATAATATGTTTATGCATGCATTTGAGATTCCGACTTTTTGAGATGCCATGGAGTCAAAATTTAGATTCCAACACATGTATTATAATTTAAAATTTGAAAATATTAAATCAATGAAAAAGTTAGAATCAAAAGTAATCTTTTTGCCAATTTAAAATTGACAAAACTCTGTCAAAGAATTATAATCCAATCATATTAGAATTTAATTTTTGAAAATATTAAGATTCTTTTTAAGCATTTTAAATGCTTGAATCTAAATTAAAATTTGACTCAAACGATTGAAGTTCAAATTAATTCTTTTACTTAAAGTATAATATATTGAGTGTTATTATGACAAAATGGAAGCCCCTTATCGTAAATGTTTGCCCATTATTGTCGTTTAATTCTCAAACACTCAAATAATTATTTTAAAATAGCTTTATGAGAACTTTTCACTTAAAAACCAACTAGCTTAATTAACTTAAGGCTGTTTGTTTCTACTATGATATTTAGTTTTCTTTTTTTGTTTTTAAATTCTGTTGAAAAACATTAAAAAACTTATTTCTTTAAGTGTTTATTTTGGTTTCTTCTAGTTTTCTTAAATAAAAACCTGGTCTTTTTTTTCTGTTTATATTTTTTTGTCATAATTTTATTTACCATTAAATAAATAAATATTGTTAATTATTTAATTTTAATTACTAATAAGATTTATCATAATTAATTTAACTTAATTTTATAATTAATTTAGAAACTATTATTAACTTAGTAATTACTTAATGAATATAATTTAAATTTAAAATAACTCCAAAATATACCAATGTCAATAGAAATTGATTTAATATTTAAAAATAAAATTTTAATTATTTAATTATTTATTTTAGTAAAATATAAAATTTTTATGAATAATTTATTAATAAATATTATATAAGAGATCACAATAAATTTATTTATTAAGTAATTCATAAATTAATATATTTTTAAGTTTGATCTAATATATAATTATTTTTAAAAATAAAATATAACTAATTGACATTAACAATTATATAGATTTATATATTTCTTCAAAAATATAAAACTAGAAAATAAAAATTATAACAAAAAAGTGAAACTAAATGATTCAGCAGGAAAAGAAAATATTTAAGGCGAGAGGAAAGGGCAAAACGAGTTCTGTTTGTTTTTAGAGGCTGACATCGTCATGGTTAATTTGATACGTCGATATAGAGAAAGATAAAACAAATAATAAACAAACATATAACTAAAAGGTTTTGAACCAAAAAAACATACAATGAAATGAAAGACGAAGTTATCAAATTGTTATGAAAAAAAAAAAGAAAGGAAAGATGTAAACATGGAGATAAAAATTATATTAATGAAAGAATAATAAATTAAGAAGGAAATATAAGAAAAACTCCAAGATTAAAAAAGAGTTGTTAAAAATATAATATAATATAATTGAATTATCTCTTAAATAAATTTTTGTAATGATATTTTGATATTATGTATTCCGTAAAGTTTGTTTTAAAGTTAAAAGTTTTATAGAAGTGATCAAACCGGTTTATTAGACATTAATATTACGGATGATAATAGATCAGGTCGGCTGGCTCAGAAGTTGGCAGCCGGTGGCTCATGTTGTGGCCCGATGAGCTACAAATGGCGTTACTTTGTATCTTTTTGTTGACCACGGGTCAAGATTAACCTGATTTAAAGTTGAATCAAGTTAGGTTAAACTAACGGGTCGGGCCGTATTTGCTATCAGTAATTACCATGGCAAACAACTTTTAACTGACCACAATTAATATTAATCAAAAGGCGAGATTTTAAACCTAAATTCCCCTTCCTTCAAAATGTTGCACGAACGTTGTTCGTTGATCTGCCAAAGAGAAGGAGATGCTTAGAAAAACATCTTGGCGCTAACTAAGCGAAGCATACTGATACAGTTACCGCGCTTATTAATTCTTCCATCTTCATCTTTCTTTCTTCTACTAGCAGCTCACTTTCCCTTGTAATTATCATAGATAAACACCAGACAATGAGGGAGTTAGTGACAATCCAAGTAGGAAGTTTTGCCAACTTCATTGGCTCTCATTTCTGGAACTTTCAGGTCCACTGCTCTTCACTAACCGAAACCCACTTGCTGCTTTTTTTCTTCTGTTTCTTTTTCATGTGCGTGTCATTGACTTTCTTTTCTTCTTCTGTGTAATTCTCAGGATGAGTTGCTCGGGTTAGCTTCCGACCCCGATTCTGATCCGGTCTTCAAGACCCACCAGCAATATCTTAACATGGACGTGCTTTACCGCTCCGGCGAGACTCTGCAGGTGAGGATTCTTTTCCTTTTTTACTTTTACTTTGTAATTAGTTTGTTGTTCTGAAAGAATATGTCTTGCGAATTTTTGTGGTTGCTTTACCGCGGGTGAGGCTGCTTTCTAGTTATAAGTTAGAAGTTGGGATTAAGTAGAAACTGTTTATTTTTGCGATTTATTTGGATATCTAGCCTCCAGTAAAGATACTTGTAGCAAGTGAATTTAAGTAGTGATTTTTATAGAGCTGAATGAATTGGCTTAAGTGTACTTCTTGAAATGTGTGCAGGGAAACCTTACATATACTCCTCGCTTGGTTTCAATTGATTATCGAGGTACTCATTTTGTGCGCACCGTTGACCATTATGATACCAATTTAGTGTTCAGTTTTGGTGGGCAACTGGTTCTACTCGTTTTATTTGATTCTTAACCCTATAGCAATACGGGAAACAAAATTTTCTAATTATCTTTATGCTCATTCTTTGATGAATACCAATGAATTACATCTTATGGAATAAATGGTTAACATATTATTTTAAAAGTATTTCTGGAGTACAAGAGTAGCCTCATAACCTTTTGCCTTCATCTCACCTGGAAACGATACTAATGAGAAGCAGCAATGTTGGCTGCTTCCTTTGTTCAAGTTGAATGCTTCTTCATCTGTACCGGTATATGTAGCTTTAAGGAAGCAGAGGGTTGTCTTTGTCTGCAGGATATAGTGAATATGATTGAACTGATTCAACATCTGCTGATTTGTTTGCTGCTGTTGCAGGATCCCTTGGGTCCATGAGTTCACGAGGTACATTGTACAATGAGGATTCTTCACCAGTACCAGAAGTTCCTACTTGGTGAGACTTCCCACTTCCTGTTTTCTGTAATGATATTATTTGGTGTATATTGTCATTATGACATAAAGTTATTCACCATTTAGGATGTAACTAGCTTCAATTTAATTGTGAATTGTTTCTTTACTTCTATGCTATTGGTTGATTCTCTATAGCTTGAGTGTTGGACTTGTTGAGGAAAATATTCCACATAAAGTTTGACGTTGATTTTGTGCTTTATTAATAGTAAATTGCATACAAATGGATTGAGAGTGGTATTGTTGTAAGAAAAGAATTCTCAAAATGTATTTGCCCATATTTCTGAGTTACATATTTGAACTGTGATATGTATGTGCCAGAAGTTGGATTAGATATGTTTACATTCAGATACATGAATATGTTCCGTTAGTCGTCCTTATAGCAATCATATGACTTACGTCCATGACCGAAATGTAGGACTGGGTGCATTTCAACTCAGGTAGCGGAACCTTGTAAAAAGAATCTGTTCTTGCAAAGCTTGTCTGAGGAAGAGCAGAATGATAAGGAGAAAGAAATCAGAGATGAGGACATAGTTGAAAATTTAGAAAACAGTGTCAAGTACTGGACAGACTTCTCAAAAGCTCACTATCATCCCCAGAGTATATATGAATTAAGTGGACTGTTTGTAGATACTGCAGACTTTTACAATTATGGAGCTGGACGAGATATATTCTCTGAGAGTCTACTCAGAGAAGAAATAAGTGACAGGTTACGCTTTTTTGTTGAAGAATGTGACCACATTCAGGTACGTTCCCTTGAATAATTTGGATGGTGTCATCAGTTCGGCTAGAAATACTGAAATTGGCTATCTCTTTGCTCTTTTCATTTTAGTTTTAGTTTTTTCTTTTTGACTCTTACTTGAAGCTTGGGATGGGTGTCAGATAAGCCAAATTGTCATTCTGTCTGTTAATGGCAATGCAGTTGCTCCCTTAAACAGCAATACTCCATATCATTAGGTGGAAGTTTATTCAATTTGTCCTCTGGCATAAAAAATGGTGTAGAAGGTGCTAATCATTTGATGATGTGATAATCCTATTTGTCGATGAGCTGCAATTGTTACGTCTTGATTTTTGGCAGCAATTGAATTACTCGAAATGTATGACTTCCTACCTAATGAAGGGGCTACTGGCCTTTTATTTTTCATTTTTACTCTTAAAATGATCTTGACAATCCTAAGCTTAAAGGGACTTTCGGAATACGCTTTTGGATTCTTATTTTGGGGGTGTCAATATATTCCATTGCTACTGAATTTGGATACTCGTCATGGATTTTGACTTAAAATGCTCTTAATGTTTCCATTTGACATTATCTTGGTTGATTTTGATAGGGTTTTCAATTCATTGTTGATGACTCGGGGAGTTTATCTGCTCTAGCTGGAGATTTTTTGGAGAGTATTGCAGATGAGTACACTAATACTCCAGTCTTGCTCTACAATGCTAGGGGTCGTGGTCCCTACAAGAACCCAAAAAGCAGGAACCAGATAATTTCCAGGAATATACATGATGCAATTTCTTTTTCAAGACTTTCATCCTTCTGTAAATTGATAGCTCCAATTGGATTGCCTTTATTAAGTAAAAGTAAGCATAGTTGCCTTTGGATGTTTCACTTGTGTTGTTATTTTCAAAAACATGATAACCTAGCATGTATGTGGGAATCACTTATTCAGAATCAGTTTGCTTTACCATATGAGGTCGCTCTACCTTTCTTCAATATTTTTTCTCCTGATTTTGACCCTTCACTCATCATCTTTTGTTGATCAACTTCATTCTTGCTTCTTTGGTGAAGGTAAAGTTTGTACATTCCTTTGCATCGAAGATGAGAAGCCTTACCACTGTAGTGCAGTCTATGCTGCTGGTCTACACTCTATCTGTCTTCCTTTCAGGATGGAGCCGCTTGGACCCGCATCAAATTCAGGTTATGTTTCGGGTGCAATGGATGTCAATGGGCTTATACAAACATTAGCAGGGACAGGGAGGCAGAATAAAGTGGCTATTCTGGATATTGCAATGCCAGCTCCAGTCATGTCTGGTAGTTATTTAGTACCTTCCCAGTTGAATGTGGTGTTGTCTGTGATGGATTTGTTAATTTTTTAATATTATGATACCCAGGAGAACAGGTTGAACAGTTGCTACTAAGGAGTTTACAACCGTTAACCTCTGAGACAGCAGATGACGTGGAAGATTCACAGGCGGTGGAATCTATGACTGTTCATGGAGCCTTTGGATCAGGTATTTGATAGCCTTTGTGAATGAATCAGATAAGGATACTTTCTATCACTTAATTTTTCAGAAATCTACCTTCATATCCTACATTTGATTGAATAAATAATAACAGATACCGATACACTGGATTCGTTGCTTCTTTTAGCCAGGGACATTAGTGTATAGTTTTTGTTGCACATCAACTATGGATTTCCATGGAAAACGCAAACACTCTTTTAATAGGTTTTAGCTTAACTGTCACTTGCATTCTGCCTTGATTGGACTCTCTTGTCATAATCCTATTGACAAAGAGTGGATTAAAATGCTTATGGAAATTTCTTGCTGATTACTAATACTCTTTGCATGTTTTTCACCTTCTTTGATTTTTTTTTATGTAGGAGGAGAGCATGCATCAGTTTCTGATGTAATGAATACGGTTAATGCTGCTTATGAACACTCATTGACAAGGCCCTTGTTCTGCCATCTATCAACTGCTCGTTGTCCCCTCCCTATACCCTTACCATTTCCTTCAATCTTTAGCAGCCGCGTTGGCAAACAGGGTGAGCTATTAAGCAGCCCAATTCCAAGTTCGCAGTCAAGAGGGTCACTTGATGTCCATTCCATACCTATGGCAGCTAGACTACGCTCTAGTGGTGCTATCTTGCCATATCTAGAGAACAGGTTAGTTTACCTTCGTAGATGTGGTATTGAAAATGGTGCTCCTGGGACCAAGCTGGTGAGAAGCTGGGGATTTGGGACGGAGGAATTAGAAGACATGGAGCAGACGCTATCAGAAATGGTTGCAACACTGAATCCTGGTTTTCAAAATTCGTCAGATTCGGACTAAAATGGCAATAGATGCTGACATAAGAGAAAGATATAGTTCTTCTGAGAAACGTATCTTTTTATAATATGAAAAGTTGAACTGTTGAGAACTCTACATATCGACCCTGAAATACGAAACAGGATTCAATTAAGGTGGAATTTTTGTAACGATCATGAGGAATTTTTTGAGGCAAAAGTGGTGAAATCTTTACGGTTTTGTAGAAAGTGTAAATTGATCCCTTGCCATCTTGACTTCCGAAGCTTTATACGCCGTAGGAGGTGGTCCGGCGTCGGTGCAGTAAACATGAAGGCAAAGCGATTGGCTTCAAGAGCTTTTGATAGGTATGTCTGATCTACAATTGTTTTTAGGCAATTATGATGAATTATATCAACCACATCCTAATTAGAATGGTTATTTTGAAGGACAATTTCATTGTAGAATAAATGAATTGGTGAAACAAATGTATTAACAAAAGATAAATGGTCTTTTATTTTGCTATACTCATCATTATATTATGGGAAATTATGTACAAAAAAGATCTGTCCGTATCACAGTAAAGTCACTTAAATGTTTTTTAGTTAGTGAGAAAGTCTTTTAAACTTTATTTTCATTTATTTTTTAATGTCTATTTTTGTTTTCAAATTTAGGAACAAGATTTGTTTGTTTGAGCTTTTTATTTTTCTATCAGGATGACACGATTACAACATTATAACCCTTCTGACCAAAACGTAAGTGAAAAAGAAATTATATTACTATAATGAATAAAGCAAAAGAATCCAATTTGAAATGGCCCTTCCTCATCAATTTTGCTTTTGTTGAATATTTTGCAGGGCATCATTTAACTCTTAAGACTTGGGAGTTAAAATTTGTTTCGTTCTGTCTTTATATCTTGGAAAAAGGAAAAGATAATTCGTTGATTAAGTGACATATGGGACCGGCCACTTTCACTCAATGTTATGATTTATGAATTCCGTACTAAATTTAGTACCGGATTGAATTTTGACATGATACTGTACTATTATCGGTTAATACTATATACTCTTTCGGATAATTTTCTAAACTTATAAAATAGTTTTTGAATTTTTTTTAAAATTACAAAACAGTCTATTATTATATTATACAGTTGTACCGTATATTTTTACCTATATTCAAAAATCATAATAATAAATTAAAATCAAAATTTTAATTTAATTTATAAAATTAAGTTAATAATTATTAATTAATATAATTAAAATTAAAATATATTTGTAAAATATATAAATTTGAAATAAATTTTAATTTAATAATTAAAAATATATAAAATAAATATTATTTTATAAATAATAATTTT
>JANSVA010000004.1:33257471-33274771 GCA_025504915.1 Erythroxylum reticulatum
TGCCGAGATGAGTTTACACACTCATAACCTGTTCCAATTTACTATTTTACCCTTCCCATCGGTGATGGGATGTTACATTCCCCATCTCACAAATTTGTCTATAGCTAGGTAAGATTCACTTTATCAAAATAACTTGAAATTTTTTTCTCAAAACTCAATTCGGATTTTTTTAAAAGTATCCACTGTAATATAATTTCAAGATTCTGTATTATTTTTTTAAAAGTATCCACTGTAATATAATTTCAAGATTCTGTATTTAGTCATTATGACCCTACAAAAGGCAAGTAGATAACTTTGCAAATGGAAAATAAACAACAATTTATAAACAAACATATACACAAATGTATATAAGCTACTTTGAATAACATTAACTAAGTAGAAAATAAGGCTAATTGAGTAAAAAATACAAAGAATGAATATTTTCTTTATAAGAGTTTAAGGAGTTTGCCTAATGGAAGGCTACTCCTAATAGTTATCATCCATCTAATCTATGAAGAGACCATTAGGCACTTAAAATATAATGATGATCAAGTACCACAATATAAAAACTCATTTTAATAAATATCAGATGATATATATCACAATAATTCTTAGAGGAATACATAGCTTTTTAGATATTTCATATGCATTTCATCTCATATAAAAGCTCATCATTAAAAAAAATGATTGTCAAACTCTATGGTAAAAGTTCGCAGATTGTTTCTATACTTGTCATGATAAGTGTGAATTACATCGTGCTTTAGGGCTTAGTTTGATATGTATTTAGTGGTTAATTCAATCGTTTAGTATGTGTTTAGGTTAAGATTGTGTTAGTTTGTTAATTATTTATGTTTTAAGTGTTTTATGGGTTAGTAAAAGTCTTTGAGCTTAATTATTATGTTTTTTGAGGTACCTTGATATGCTTGTTAGTGTTTTAGGGTCAACATCAAAGAACAGAGAAGTTTCGGAGACATTAGGGCTAAATCAATGGCCTACGATCGTGGCACAACAGGCCACGATTATGACAAAAGCATTGGAGTCAGCCCACGATTGTGATCGTGACAGAAGCCCAGGACATGGCCTACGATCATGGCCTCCTTAGCACAATCGTGGCATACAGGGCTATGATTATGGCCTGCATAGGGCAGACGTGCAGACACTCAAAAATGTCAAGTTTTAATGGATTTTTTTAACCTTTTGGACCCTTGAAAAACCCTGCTCAGAATGCAAAAGGTATTTAAAGAATAAGACAAAGAAGAGGAGAGAGCTTTTGCATAAGCCACTTTCAGAGAAACCCTAGAGTGAATTATCGAGAGAAAGGAAAAGAAGAAGGAAGAGAGAAGAGGAGAAGAAGTTGACTTGACGTTCTTCCCATATCAGGAGTTTCTCAACGTTGCTGCTTCCTGTCATCCATTCAAATTCGTATTACCTGTTATTTTAAATTTCTTTATTGTATAGAATTGGAATAATAGTTGATGATAGGATTGTTGGATGATAATGTTGCTTCTAAACCCACCTTCGAGATTTTTATCTTTGATTTAATGAAATTTGATTGTTTATGTTTTACTCGATTTATTGTGATTCAATATCTGCAATTGCATATTTCAATGATAAATTGAGAGGGTGAATTGAGTAAAAAAATAATTAAATTAGGCTAACAAGAGTTACATGATTTAATAGAACAAGAATTAAATCAAATCGATAAATTATACGAAGAGAGATCTTGAAATAGTTTTCGATAATTTATTAGAAAACTTTAGATCTAATTAGGGTTTTGGATATGTTGTTAATTGAGAAATTGCAACTTCCATAATATGATTAGGGTAAATTAGGGATAATGGTTATAACTCGAGAGATAATAATCAACCATATGATCATCTAGAACCAATAATCGAGTAATTCATAATTTATTAGGTTAGTGTTAAAGATAGGTAAAATTCCCTTTCTCTTAATTGGTAGTTCCCTAGGTTAATTCTTGAGTGTGTGTTGCAATTGCTAATTTGTTAATATTTTCGTGATTGATTCTTGAATTGATTTGCTTGATTGAATTGCATTCTTATTTTAGTTTCGTTACATTTGAATTTCTGCGATTTGTTTTAGCTTTAGATTTTAGGATTAGAATATCCCTCCTCATGGGATCGACACCTTAGGTATTACATGAACGATCCGTGTGCTTATGAATTATTAAGGTTAATAAATTAAAACTTACACACATTGAAAAACCACGATCAAGACGGGGAGGCGATTAGTTTAATTCTATAGTTTAAGGCATTTAGTTAGTTTTTAATTTTTGTTTTCATTCTTTCATTCTATTTTTGAAATTGTGCTCTTGCATGAACACAAGAGTCACGAGAAGATCGAGTCGTGAAGCTCAAACTTTAAGTTTATACATAACTCAATTAGAACAATCCATCAAGAACGCTTAGTGTGAAGAAGAAGAGGAAATCGCGAAAGCAACAATGGCTAAGAAATTTCAGCAAGATTTGGACCATGGAGCGAACCAAGGACATCAACAACATACCCTTATAGACTTCATAAGACTAGGGTTCAACCAAGGAGTAGCTAGGCTACCATACAAGCAGCATCGTTTGAAATCAAACCAGCCCTCCTAAACATGCTTCAACAGAATGTGCAGTTTTATAGACTAATGAATGAAGATCCTAATGCACATATAGTGAACTTCTTTGAAATCTGTGATGCCTTTCGGTACCATCAAATGTCTAAAGATGCAGTCAGAATTAGGATTTTCCCTTTTACTCTTAGAGATAGAGCAAAGGCTTAGTATCATTCCCTCAACCTAGCCAATGTCACGACTTGGGATCAGCTACTTTGTGCCTTTTTAAATAAATATTTTCCTTTGACTAAGACTACGAAGATCATCAAGAAGATTACTAACTTTTAGTAAAGTGACGAGGAATCGATCTATAAAGCGTGGGAAAGATTCAAGGATTTGCAATAGAAATGCATACACCATAACTTACCTAAGGAATTCTTGTTGCAAACACTTTATAACAGAGTAACCCCACATACGAGAGGCACAATTGATGCAACTTTAGGAGGATCACTGATGAGAAAGAAGGTAGATGAAGCAGAAGAGCTGATATGGGCGAACGAGCTGAGTAGATAAACTACTACCTTCTGAGAACAAAAAGGAATTGTAGTTGTTGATCAAATGATGGAAATGCAAGCAAAAATTGATAGTTTAACTCGACAACTCAACAACATGAAGGCTTCATCCTTAGCTCCAGTGAAAGTCATACAACTTAATTGTGAACTTTGTGGACAAATGAACCATGATATAGTGGACTATTTGTTGATGAAGGAAAGCGATCCAGAGCAAGTTTATTATATAAAAGCTCAATATGGACGAAGAGGGGGAAACAACCCCTACTCTAAAACTTACAACCTTGGGTGGAAGAATCACCCTAACTTCTCGTGGACAAATAATGCTAGAGGATAGTTCAGACCTCAAAAACAATCAAGCTTCCAACAAGACAACAAAGCTAAATGAAATCCAAGTTGTATAAGATTTTAGATAAAATTGGAGGCATGGAGGATGCATATAGGAGTCTTGAAAGAAAATTTGAGCAAGTCATTAAGAACGACACCTCTTCAATACACAATCTGGAGGTCCAAATAGGTCAACTAGCGGAGGCAATTTTTACTCTAAATGTAGGAACTCTTCCAAGTAATACCGAGTCTAACCCAAAGGAACGGATCATGGCCATTACTCAAACCCAAGAAAAGAAACTTGAACATGTGAAAGGAAGACGAAGATAAGGGAGAAGGATAAGTAATTATGGAATTCCTTCTAAGTGAGCTCATAATTGAGCAAATCGAGGATCTTCGACCTAAATTTTCATACCCCATTCTAGCTCAGCAGAAGTCAATTGCAAGTAGGGAAATTAGGAATTCTAGAGAGTTTGAATTAAAGGTTAAAGACGTAATAGAACATCTACAAACAAAGCTCACACTAAAGGAATCAAACAAGAAGAAGTTTAAGGAGCGAATAGTAGAAGAAAACCCTAACATAGCATAGAAGAAAGAGGACCCAAGGGATTTTTACATTCCTTGCAGTATCAATGGAGTCGAAATAGACAGGGCATTCACAAATTTAGGAGCAAGTATCAATATGATGCCCCATACTTTCAGTCAAAAATTGGGGTTAGGAGAGTTAGAACCCAGAAAGATGCTAGTGAAGACAATGAATAGAATAGTTCATTGTCTGAAGGGGATTATTAAGGATGTGTAAGTACAAATTAATAAGAAATGGAAATTCTAAATATTGGATATTATAGAAGATATGGAAACCCCTATAGTTCTTAGACAACCACTATTGGCTATTATCTACTCTATAATTGACGTTGATGGGGTGAACTAACTCTGAGGGTCGGCAAGCATCAAATAACCTTTAAAGTGTCAAAGAAAGACAACGATTCTCCCTTACCTCCAACTAATATCAATGAAATTGAAACTCGAGGACAATGGAAAGATACTGAGGATCTTGGAAATGCATATAGAAAGAAACGATCGTGAAGAAGAAGGCAAAGAAAGGAGAATTATAAGGAGAGTGGAATCTAGGGCATGGTAGCTCATGTGCAAATTGTAAGATCGATGACTGTGCTACCATTACACGATTCATTCGAACCACCTTGAGCATAAAAAGAGTGTCAAGCTACTGACGTTAAAAGAAGCGTTGTATGGGGAGCAACCTATAGATTGTTAAATTGATGTCATTTCCCTTGATTTTTAGATACTTGAATTCCATAGCTAGGTTAATTCATTTCCAAATAAAATCTAGAAGGTGTAGGACTTTGACATGAATTTGATGATCGAGGAAGTAAGAAACGAGAGGAAAAAGGACCATAAGGAGTTAAGAAGTGATTTCGGAAAAGTGAAGAAGGAAAAAAGGAAAGAAAAATAAAATCTGGAAAAAAATTGCAGGCCACGATCATGGCCTGCAGTAAGGCAAAAAGGGGACATGCGAATTTCAGACTCATTTTTTACCATTTTACCTTCTATCCACCTATATATTTATTTCTAACTTCATTTTTTCACTTACTTTCATTTTTACTTTATCTCTCTAAGTTTAGAACCTCCAAACACTCTCACTTCTCCCTACCCAAAATTTCAAACCTCCAGTCTCTTCCAACTTCTACCTACTCACAAGCCAGTATGTCACGCATTAAGCAATCAGCAAAAGTAGGATCAATCATCGGGATGAAACCAAGTATTGGGAAGAGGGAGAAGGAACAAGGCAATAGAATTCAAAGCACCATTCCTGATTTATATAGAGGAGGAAGGTATTCGTTTCCAATCCCTCAATGCTAAACAAATTGTAACCCCGAAATATTTTGATTTTGATACACTTAATAGGCTAGAACTGCGTGATAGGGTAGAAAACTTAGCAGAAAGAATTCAAAGGGAGAAATTCATACACTTCTAGTTTCTTTGCTACTAGAAGATCACTCTAGAATTCTTTACTTCCCTTTCCTACGAACCTAGGAACCTTAAAGAAATGTGGTTTAGGTTGCGGGGATGAGCTTATGAACTAAACATTGAAATCATGCGCGATATGTGTGGATTCCCTGAATCTTCCATTATCGATCAGCATGATAATTTTCGTGCTTCTCGCTATTGGAATAAGCTCAATAGGTTAGAGCAATTCAATGCTCAAAATGCCCACAACAACATCATAAGGACCCATGAGAACTTGTTATTGCACAAATTTATGTGTCAACTGGTTTTTGATAAAATAAAAACCAACAAGTGTTCAATAAAGGAACTCTTCATGTTGTGGTGCATGGATCACAACATTCTAGTGTGCACCTCTACACATGTGCTGGACACTATTGTTGCGACTTTGCGTAAGAGGAGCAATAATTTAGTTATGGGGTACTTAGTTTTCTCCCTTACTGAGTATTATGGTGTGGATTGTAGTGGTTTAACTGTTCATCTCCCAGACTTCCTAAATCATCATCATCTATGACGTGCCGAAATCCTTAAGTCTTATAACATGAAACTTTGGGATATTAACCAAAAAATGCATGATAAGATCAAGGCTAATTAGGCGAGTTCAATTACAGGTGGCAGAAGAGGACTCGACTAGTGAAGAGTTTGAGGAGAAAGAAGATATAGAAGAATCGGATTGGAAGAAAGTGCTTAATACAATCTCTGTGAACACCAAGGTAATCACAAATACACTTGCAACGAACTTTAGAAGACTAAAGGAGATGGCCCGAACTCAACCAACTTAGAGTCGGGACATACATCGTATCCATCATTATTTCGAGGCTCAGGGCGTCCAACTACCACCTACAACACCTTCCCTACCTCCAACACCATGAGGCTTTGTTATAACCCTTTTCTTTTTACCTTTAGTATTTACTTACTTTTTGTTTTACTTTGATTTTATGTCTCTTCTTTCCATATGTGTTTGTTTGTCCCCTTCTCACATTGAGAACAAAGTTTTATTCAAGTGTGGGGAGGGTTATATGTTTTAATTTGAATGTGAGTTTTGCATATTATATGATACTTCTTAGATTGCATTTTGTGAATCGTGTAAATGTGTCAATGGCTTAGATTGTGTTTGTTTGTTCCCTTCTCACATTGAGGACAAAGTGTTGTTCAAGTGTGGGTAGGGTTATGTATTTTGATTTGAATATGAGTTTTGCATATTATATGATAGTTGTTAGATTGCATTTTGTGAATCGTGTCAATGTGTCAATGACTTAGATGGATTGAAATTTATTTAATTTTGAACATAGTCTATTAGGTTGTAGAGAATCAATAACTCGCCAAAATTAGTGAATTGGGGTTCTTTGGTTAAATATGCAACTTAATTAGGATTTAGTGTTAAGTTGTAACCCTCTAAATTGTCACATTCATTCATAATTTGAGTTCTTTTGACTTAAGTAGCTTTGCTAGTATTTTTTTTCATGAAAACGAGTAGCTAAAGCAACAAGGTAGGCATTAAATTAAAAAAATGTGTTTTTTAATGTTAAATAAATTATTATTCCATTAACCTTCGGGTTATGAATAGAGCTAGTATCCAGTTAAGAACGTGATGTAACTGAGTAACTGAATCAACGTGCATCACAAATGTGTGCCTCTGTGTCAAAAAGCTATAATGACATTTCAACCAAGTAGCTTAATAAAAATGACTTAATCGAGTAACCAGATCGACATTCATCACCAATGTTTGCCTCTGAGTAAAAGACTAGGTCTTTGTTTAAATAAAAAAAAAGTGTTTTCTAATAAAAACCTATCGAATTTGTAATAGCTTGACTTTTCATGAAAACATACTTAGGAGTAGTTACAAAGTTTGAACGGCCAAAGAATTATTAATGTGTGTGTGCAATTGAAAAGAGTAAATAAATTAATACTTGTATTTGAATTAATATTTATATTTAGTTCAAAGCCCCTAGTCGCAGATTTTGTTTATTAACGATTTGATATGACTTAAATGATTGCGTTTTAAATTAAATTTATTTCATGAAGTTGAAGTCATTGTCTCATTACTGCATTGTGTGTTGTACATTTATTGTTTTATTTGTTTAAGGACAAGCAAGCGTTCAAGTGTGGCGATGTTGATAAGTGTGAATTACATCGTGTTTTAGGGCTTAGATTGATATATATTTAATGGTTAATTCAATTGTTTAGTATGTGTTTAGGTTAGAATTGTGTTAGTTTGTTAATTATTTATGTTTTAAGTGTTTTATAGGTTTGTATAAGGCTTTGAGCTTTAATTATTATGTTTTTTTAGGTACTTTGATGTGTTTGTTAGTGTTTTAGGGTTAACATCAAAGAACGGAGAAGTTTCAGAGACATTAAGGCCCCAACAATGGCCCATAATAGTGGTACAATAAGTCATGACCATGATAGAAGCTCTAGAGTTAGCCCACGATCGTGACCCATATGCTATGATCGTGACAGAAGCCTAGGACATAGCCTACGATCGTGACAGAAGGCTCTAATGTGGCCCACGATCGTGGTATACAGGGCCACGATCTTGCTTTACATTGAGCAGATATGTATTTTCGAACCTTTTGTACCCTAGAAAAATCCTAAGACTACTCATAACACAAAAGGTATTTAAAGAATAAGTCAAAGAAGAGGAGGGAGCTTTTACATCAGCCACTTTCAGATAAACCCTAGAGTGAATTATTGAGAGAAAGAGGAAGAGAAGAAGGAAGAGGGAAGAGGGAAGAGGAGAAGAAGCTAAATCGACGTACTTCCTGGATCAGGAGTTTCTCGATGTCATTGCTTCCTATCATCCATTCAATTTCGTATTTCCTATTATTTTCAATTTCATTATTGTATAGAATTGGAATAATAGTTGATGATATGATTGTTGGATGTTGATGTTGCTTCTAAACTCACGTTCAAGGTTTTATCTTTGATTTAATGAAATTTTATTGTTTATGTTTTACTAGATTTATTGTGATTTAATTTTTGAAATTACATAATTTAATGATAAACTGAGAGGGTGAATCGAGTGAAAAATAATTAAATTGGGCTAACAAGAGTTTGGCGATTTAATAGAACAATAATTAAATTAAATTGGTAAAATTGTGTGAAGAAAGATCTTGTAATAGTTTCCGATTGTTATTAGACAACTTCAGATCTAATTAGGGTTTTAGATAGGTTATTAATTGAGAAATTGCAACTTCTATAATTTGATTAGGGTTTATAAATTAGGGTTAATGGTTATATCTCGAGAGAGAGTAATCAATCCTAGGATTGTTGAGAACTGACAATCCAGTAATTCATAATTGATTAGGTTAGCGTTAAAAATAGGTAAAATTCCCTTTCTCTCAATTGATAGTTCCCTAGGTTGATTCTTGAGTGTGTGTTGCAACTTCTAAGTTATTAATATTTTTGTGATTGATTCTTGAATTGATTTGCTTGATTGAATTGCATTCTTGTTTTAGTTTCGTTACATTTGAATTTTTGCGATTTGTTTTGGCATTAGATTTTAGGATTAGATTATCCCTCCTCATAGGATCAACACCTTAAGTACTACGTGAATGACCCGTGCGCTTGTAGATTATCGAGGTTAATCAATTAAAATTTCTACACATTGAAAAATCACGATCAACTCACAAGCATAAGACACAGGGAATTCATATATTTTATGGATAAAAATCAATAATAATATGCACGTAGTTATGTAATTTTACATAAAATTTAAGCAACTCTGAAATATGGAGAAGGCATATAATATTGCTACTGCTGGCAGAGAAAAGTAACATGTTGGGGTCATATGTTACCTCTAATCCATCATAAAAGATAAAATGGGTTCACAATCGCCATACTTGTCTCCTTCATTTACTTATATAAATAAATATCTTAATTAAACTAAAAACAATATAACACATGCCTGTAAATAAACAAACATTAGACTTTGAGAGATGGAGATGTTGCACCACACCATGAAACAGGGAAAAGAAGCATCACTCTATAAAACAAAGAGAAGCCCGCCATGAGAAGCGCATCACAGTAACTTTTGATGAATGCCCATACCAAGAAACAAAGAAAAGTCAAACAACCACAAATAGAGAAACACGAGTAAGATGGATTAGGGATTAGGGATTTTAACACCCACAAATAGAGAAACATGAGGATGATGTTTTGAATATCTCCAAACTTAATTTTAGATGATAAAGTTTAGGTTTATACAAAACATTGTCATTTAGAGTTGTTTTCATTTGACTTCATTGCCAGACAATAAGATTTGACATTAAATCATATATTGTTTTCAGGCGAAAAATAATTCCAGACAATGTTGTTTGGAATTAAACCAAACAATATCATATAGATTTGATCATAGAAAAAATTAAGTTTTTGTTTATCCTACTGTGTAGGATGTATATGTGAATTAAAGCCCACATAAAAAATATAATATGTCAAATTTATCTTTTTGTAACAAGAGGTTGATGAAAATGTTAAAGTAGTGTTCTCATTGAAAGTTTCCAAAATTATAAGGTTATTTTTGAATGTTTAGGAAACATTTTAGGGTTCTTTTTAAACAAATTGAAATTTTAGGATTTATATTAAATTTTAGTAAAAAAATTTGGGTCTAATTTAACCCTTTGTTTGCTCTTTTACTCACTTTGTCATTCTATTAAATGTAATCTCTCACATGTTAGTTGATTTTATTATAATATGGGTAATAATATTACTAAAAGTTAAATTTATTAATTACAATATATTTTACTATCATCAAAATCATGTATTAAGACCTCATTCATTCTAATAATTTTTTTAAAAAATTAAGATTTGAATTTAAGAGAGATTGATGGTAATTAACTCACTTATACTCAACTACAATACTAAAATCTTACTTGTTTTAACATGTATTAAGTTTTCATTTTTTTCGCCTTTGACTAGAACATTATAAATTATTGATGAATTGTATTTACTATTTGTAAAAGAATAGTAAATTAAGATATAAGGAACTTCAACTTTTAAGCTTCATTATATTATTAATAGAAACAAACTAAAATATTAAAGGTAATAAATGAGGTAATCCAAAAAAATCATTTGGCTAAAATATACATACAATCCAAAAATTCTTTCAAAAAATATCAAAACTTTTAAGAATTTATTCATTTTCATTTTACAATTAAGGGATAATTCAATCTCTAAGAATTTTTAAAAACTTATAATTACAAATGTTGAATATAGATAAAAGCAACATTTCTTTTCCATTTTTCTTACTGTAAATGATTTTGATCGATCAAGCATCTATCATAGTATGAATAACCAATTACCTTTCTTTTTTGAAAAGATAACTTGTATATACGGTACTGATTATATATATATAATTACTCCTGGAGGAGGTATAAAAGGAATACAAAAAATGACCCAGTATATTGTACATAGAGTCCTCTAGATAATTAGTGGTATCAATATACAAGTTAGTTAGTTTCTTAACCTAATTGAAATGGTTAATTATAATTAATTAGGTTAATTAACTTGTATATATGGTACTAATAATTATCTAAAGGACTCTATATACAATATACTGGGTCATTTTTTACATTCCTTTTATAACTCCTCTAGGAGTAATTTTCAATATCTATACACACACACACACACACATATGTACCAATAATTATCTAGAGGACTCCATATACAATATACTGGGTCATTTTTTGCATTCCTTTTATACCTCCTTCAGGAGTTATTTTCAATATATATAACCTAATTGAAATGGTTAATTATAATTGATTGGGTCAATTAACTTGTATGTATGGTACCAATAATTATCTAGAGGACTCTATATACAATATGCTAGATCATTTTTTGCATTCCTTCTATAAATTACTCCTAGAGGAGGTATATGTAAGCTATCATATATAAAACTAACTAAGCTTCCTTCCAAACATTTCTTAAGGCATATGTGAGTTATCATCTCTATCTTATTTAAAGGTCTTCTCCCACAAGAAAAGATTAGATTCCTCATTCTTGTTTTGTGAACTAGTAGTAAGAGATGATGTTCTTATTCAAGTTAAGCTAGATTCTTATCCACTTAAATAGTTCCTTTTTCATTTAAATTATGCTCTTCTCCTAGTTGTGGAAGTGTCATTTGTTATGCTTCTTTCATAGGTAGTAGATGGTCGATCCAAAAGTGATCTTCATAACTGCTTGATCCCTTTTAGTGAGTACATATATTGAAAATTACTCCTTCAGGAGGTATAAAAGGAATGCAAAAAATGACCTAGCATATTGTATATAGAGTCCTCTAGATAATTATTGGTACCATATACACAAGTTAATTGACCTAGTCAATTATAATTAACCATTTCAATTAGCTTAAGAAACTAACTAAGCTTCCTTCCAAATATTTCTTAAGGCATATATAAGTTATCATCTTTATCTTATTTGGAGGTCTTCTCGCACAAGAAAAGATTAGATTCCACATTCTAGTAAAAGATGATGTTCTTATTCAAGTTAAGTTGGATTCTTATCCACTCAAATAGTTACTTTTTCATTCGAATTATGCTCTTCACCTAGTTGTGAAAGCGTCATTTCTTATGCTTCTTTCATAGGTAGTAGATGGTGGATCCAAAGGTTATCTCCATAACTGCTTGATCCCTTTTAGTGAGTCTCCTATCCTTTTGCATTTTGTCTATGATGTTTCTAAAATTTAAATTAGGATCATCAATTAGTGGTTTTCCCCTAATTACACTCCAAATCCTTGATATGATTTCATAGTTGAAAAATTGACGGTCTGATGTTTCTAAGGCTCGTTTACATAATGCACACACATCATCCGTGTTAAGAAACTTCAATCTATCTAAGGTAAGTAGTTTGTTCCTATTTTGGAGAGTAAGTTTTTACTCCAGATTGTTCTCCATTTGACCAAACTAGGACCCTTGTCTCTAAAAAATTCTTTAGTTGAAACGTTGGTGAAAACTCATGTATGATGCCTTATCTAAATAAATTCATCTTGCCTCTAAAAACTAAGGTTATAGTAAGGTATGTAGGCATGCATAAAGGTAGGTGCTCCCTGCCATTGGTCTTGTTTGATCCACACATCCACTTTAGAGTTTAAGGGAATTCCAATAACAAGTAGTGTGGGATTGGGCTGTTATAAGTTGGTTCTAATTTAGAATAATTATCATAGGGAAGCAATTGTTCATTCCCTATTTTGCATTAAAATTTATTTCCTAATTCATCTATAATCCTCAGTAGGTCTCTTATAAACCAAGATCTTATAGAGCTACTTTTTAACTCTTAAAAACTTCTTCCTTTAAGATGTTTTTATCAATTCATTTAGCCTATAAAGAGGATTTATTGTTTAATAGATTTCATACCATCTTTGCAATAAAGACTTTGTTGGTAATGCCTATGTAAGTGATTCCCAACTCTCTTTCCTTACGGGTTTACATATATCTTTCTATTAAACCTTACCTAAGAATTTTCCATCCTTGTCACCATCCTAAAGGTATCTCTTCTTTTTTTTTTCAATTTCTTTAATTAGGCATTTAGAAAGAAGGAAATGAGAGGCCCAATATAATTGTAGGGAGCTAAAATTGATATGGCAAGTAACACTTTCCCAGCTACAAAAAGAGACCTGTTGCACCAACTTTTGACCCTTCTTCAGATTTTTTTCTAAAAGAGGGATGATAATTTCTTTGTTGTTACAAAAAGGCCTAAACATTTAAAAGAGTGGTCGAGTTGTCGAATCCCCCAAAATAATTATGATATTCTAAACTTCTTGTAGTAGTCATGGAACCAGGTCGAATCTTTAGAGGACTAAACATTATTTTCTTAATTTAAAGTAATAAAATTAAAATGGGGGTTTTGTTTAAGTAAATCATTAACCAAAATTAATAAGAAATCAAATTAAATCAACTGAATATAAAAGTGAGAAAGTCAAGATTACCAAACTCTAGTTTAAGGGAAATAGCTCATCTAATTGTACCATTGATCATTGGTTTTAAAAAAATATTTTCACAATTCAAGCAGTTAATCCGAAACATATTAGGGTAGTCGTAATAAGTCTCAAATTTTCCTAAATTAATTGTTTTAAACCCAACATCCAAATCAAAACTTATCATCCATTGACTGGGTGTGATAGCGTTTCATATAAAATAAATGATAATAATAAGCTTAGTGAAAAAGACTAACCCTAAATTAAATAATTGATATAGTTACAATTATTTAACTTAGTTTTCTTTTTTATCATAAGTTAAATATGGAAATTCATAAATAATCTATTTGCTACTTGTACCAATCCTTCATGACAATTACGGATCATTGAATTAATGGATAACGATAGAATAATAAATATTATATTAAATTGTCAAATTAATCAATATTAATCATTCATGAAATATGAGAATTCAAAACAGGAAATACTTAAATTAAAACATGAATAAAAGTTAAGAACACAAAACCTCACAAAGTTATAACTAGAATATTAAATCACCTTAAATCAGAACGATTGAGTTTAGCTACGCATGATTTTTCTCCAATAACAAAAATAGAAGAAAGATACAGAATTGTGAAAAAAAAAAGTAAAAAGAGAGAATCTTTTCTCTATTGTGAGCAACATCCCTTTTATAGGGTTTTTTTGATCTAATTCTAATCTAATTCTATCTTATAAAGATGTCTATCTAAACAAATTCAAATTCTTACATGATAAGGATAGAAGAAAGTCTCCCAGTTAAACTCCAACGCTTCAAGTGATCAATCTTATCCACTGTAACAATCTCTTCACTTTATCCAAATTTTGTAATTATCACCAATAATGTCCTAATTTGATGTAATCTCCACTTTTCATCTCCTAAAACAAAACAAACATCAATTTTAATATTTACGCACTAAAATAAATTCAAAATAAAGGAGATAATATCAAATAATATGTCAAAATAAGATCTTATCAAATTCTCCCACATCGGACTTTTGCTTGTCCTCAAGCATACATCAATTCAATATATTATTCATCTTTATAATAACTTCTCATCTTGTTTCATGTCATCCAGAAATATCCAAAAGCTATTTCACATTTAAGGGTTAAGATAAAATAATAATCGAGAGAATAAATACTTATAGGACAAATTGTTAAAGTATAACATCTCATGAATTCCATCAAAATAAATGAACAAGACTTGACACCCTTATAAGGATTTCACTCTATATGCTCAAAGTGTTTAGGGTTCACTGAGCTCTCAAATCAAAACATAACAAGTTATTTCCATAAGCTTGCTCAAGACCACCACAAAACAAAATAAACCTAATTTATAAATCAAAAGGACTTGATAAGGGCTGTAATGTGGCTTAGGTAAGGTGTGACAAGAAGAAGCTTTTTGGCTAACTAAATTGAAGGAAATCATACAAACTTATCCATATAAGTTTCAACTCAAATCAATCCAAAATTCACTTGATTTAAATAGCATCTCTTTCAATCACTTTTTCTTTTCTTTTCTTTTTGTTTTCTTGATTTTTTTGAACAAAAAAATAAAAGAGGAGATTTTGTTTTGTTACTTTCTTTTTTTTTTTCTCTCCCCCATTCTATAACAGTTCAATTTTAATCATCTAATTTGCTTTTCATGAAAATAGTTAAATCCTATACAAATAAGTTTGATACAATTCCTTCAATTTAGGGGTTTAAAATCATTGAGAATATCAACAACAAAAAGGGTAAATTGGGCTTTTAACAAGGGTGTTATGCATGAAAAGAAAGGTTAAGGCTCAACTTATTTTTCTAGGGATAAAAATTAAGGTAGGCTTGTTTAGGTCAAAAATGGTTATCATAAATGCCCTCATTGTCTTTATACGTAAGTTCATAAAAAATGTGGTTTCAACACGTATTCAAAAGCAAGTTCTAGTATAAATAAGCTATGTTTGATAACACACAATAAAAAGATATGTATGAGCATATATGTGATGTATACTCTTAGGCTTTAAACTCACATAGGTGTCAAAAATGCATTAAGTCTTGAACATTTTCATTCAACAAGACTAGTGAGATACTTGAAAAAATTTAATGAGAAGACTAATCGTACTTTTCTCTCTCATGCATTAAATCTTAAACAAAAAATGTATCGTAATTTAAGGATTATTCATGAACATCAATTAGAAAATTATGAAACTATCATGAGGAATAATTAATATATGAATCAATATATCATGAGTTTAAGTACAAATAACAAAGTTCATCATAATAAAAACACTCACTCTCCCACACCTTAATTATACATTGTCCCTAATGTATGCATAAGATACTCATAGCTCAATAAAGATAATCAAAGAAAATAAATAATAGAGGACTCCCCTAAAGTATGAGCATCGAAAAGGATGTGCATTATGGTGTTGGAGGGCATGGAGATAAAACCCCCATAAATTGAAGTAGGGCATTCAAAATTTTCTCCATTTTTGAAATTTTGTGTTCCAATATATCCAGTCGAGAATGATAATCTATTGGTGGAGTCGGAAGATATAAAGTTAGTCTAATGTTACTATGCTCTTGTTGTGTTGATGATGAACCTCTCTCGGTGTGATCACAAAATGTTCTCCTTTGTGTCTCAAGTACTCCCATCCGTTGTTTTAGCTATTTGGTGTTAAAAGTAAGACATTCTCGTAAGTCTAACTTAGCAGCCGACAAAACAAAACTGTTTTTAGTGATCCTCACACACTTCCTTTTAGTACTGACTTCAGAGCTTGCAACAGATTGATAGTGGGAAGTAGCATTTAGTAGCGAGTTTCTTCCTTTACTGCATTCTTGGTATTAGCCTTCGAACGCCCATTACATTAAATAAAATAAACAAAATTTACTTAAAAATTAACAACAACTTAATAATAATTAAAATTAAACTAAAAGAAAGATCAACTAAAAGTAATTGATAAGAAGATAAATAAGTACGTAATTAAAAATAGTAAAAATAATCTTAAAAATAAAAAATGATGGGGCGTGGCTTGCGTGTTGCTTGTCGGACAAAAACCAAAAACAGAGAATAAGGATGGGTGTGTAGTGGATGGCGTTGTGGTGCCTGTTTATGGTATGCGTGAGAGGAGGGCTACTGGTGGAAGCAAAAGGCAGGTGTGTATTGCGTGCAGGTGTGATTGAGCAACGGGTGGGTGTTATTTGGCGTGGAGCTGTTGTTGTCCATGGGTGAGAGGTAGCGTCAGTGCGTTGGAGCTGTGTTGCTCCTAGGATGCGTCACTGTGGTGTGGTCTGGGTGTGCGCTGGTTGTGCGTGAGGTGGCTGCTGGGTGGGCCGTTATGGACTTGGGTGTGGAGCTGTTGTTGTCGTTTATTACTGGATGTGGCGCGGATGCTATGTGAGTGTATCACTGGTTTAGATGGTAGAGTGCGCTACTTTTGGGGCCTGCTTGGTCGACAATCGAGGTTGGCTGAGTGAGGCTGGATACTAATTTTAAGAATACTTAACTAAATTTAATATTGAATTAGATTCTGGTATTGTATCGGTATTGATTAATATTGGGTACTATTTTGAGTAATTTTTTAAATTTTTTAAAAATTACAAAATAGTTTATTATCATATTGTAGTTGTAGTTTATTTAATTTAGCTTTTTTATATCTTATTCATTTTAATATATATATATATCTTTATTATATTCTAATTATTTCTATATATAATAATTTTCTATATATAATATATATCTATATATAATAATTATCAAAATATAATAATTTATTGTAAAATAATAAAAATAATTCAAATTTTTTATTTTATCAAAATTTTGAATTATTTTTTAGAATTGTTACTTTTTCACATTCCATTTCATTTTATATTTAATTAGACATAATCACAATTTTAATTTAATATATAAAATTAATTTAAT
>JANSVA010000004.1:33274871-33295642 GCA_025504915.1 Erythroxylum reticulatum
AAAAATATTTTCGTAAATATTTTATTAATAAATATTATATAAAATTTTTAAGAAATTATTTTTAATTTTTATTTAATTTATAATTATTATTAGTAATAAAAATATTTATTGTTATTTTAAAAACAAAAATTAAAAATTACAATAATTATAAAAGTTGAAATAAATAAAATACCTAATTATAAAAACTTTGAAAAAAATGGAGAAAGGAGAGGTAGAAGGCAAGGAGGGAGGGAGATCTTAATTTTTTTTAAATTTTACAAAAAAGTCCCTACATTAAGACTGATATTTAAACCCGGTATAATCGACTCTTCATTTCGTATCGATTTTAGTTTGATACAGTACGTACTGGTATTCATAACGCTGCTTTCACTACCCAATATATCTTGGTCTTCAACCCCTCCCCCCCCCCAAAAGATGAACAAATATCATAATGGACTTTTCATCACCTCTTAAAAACAAAATCATATTCATTTAATTTGAATTCAGCCTTTGAATGTCAGTTTTGAGTCTATTGCCTATATTAACTATTATGGGCTCTAGGATTCCTATCCTATAAGGAATGAAAGATCTACATCTTACTTTTATTGATTCCTATTCTAAAAAGACCATCTCTCCTTCTTACTGTAACCTTTGCCTGTATCTCTACTTTTGGGTCTTGATCTTGAATTCAAATTGATGCCTAGTTATTATTCTAAATGACGAGACGCGAGGACATGGACGATTGGGAACCGTTGAAAGATCAGATGTTTGGAAGATGTCTTTTTGTCTCCGCATTATCTGATCCCCTTTTCCACTACTCAAAGAAGTGCTCCCATTTTGTTAGGTACTGGTTTTACTTTCTTAGTCCACCAATTACATTTTATTGCCATTTGTTGTCATATTATTGCATCTTGAAACTAAGTATCTTGATGAGCCTTCCGTTTAGCCATCCCAAGCCATCTTTGTGCATGGTGTAGCCTTATTACTCCAAGACCTAAGTTAGACAAAATATGAGTCATTGTATAATAAACCTCACATGTTTATATAACTTTCGACCTCCTTGTCAAAGTTAAGTGCCTTCTAACAAACTTAGCATGACTTAGTTGTGTTATCATCTTTTAGTCTTGCATCTAAATTTACTTCTCATCAAATATTTTTGCTAATAGGAACCTATACATTTACCTACTCTTTTTGTTGCCTAATTGCAAGACTTTACTTTGTTCCATTAACCTGAGTGCCAAACATTAGCAAAGGCTTGTCGATACTCACAAAATTTCATAACTTGGAGTTAGAGATATAACAAATTACCCCCACTAAAAGAACTGGATTGCCTTGTCAAAATAATTTATGGGCATTCCTTCAAATGTAGTTCACTCAAAGACTCGTTAGTCATAGTTTGCATAAGCACATCACTTATGTATCATTTTCCTTCTTCAATGGGTTTTCCTTTATTTTTGTTCGAATGCTTCTTACAAGCCCAGCTGCCTAATATAGCGTAATTATTTAGTTTGACTTCTTCCATTGAGTCTTCACCTCCTTTTCCTTGATCCTTTGTGACCATGAAATTGATTTGTTCTTCACTCATCTTTCATTTTAGGCATTCATTAGCAAAATGTGGCCCTTCTATAAATCAAACAAGTAATATCATGTTTTGTTTATTTCTTGGATTGAGAAGATTTGCATATCTTTTCCTTGCCTTTCTCCCAAACATTTCATGTCTCACCATTTTTTTTCCTTATTGCTAGTTTGAATAGTTGGTGGCATTTAGAAATCTACCAAAGCGTCTGTAACCACTATTGTACTTAGGAGGTCTTTCAAATTCTGTCTCTAAAGCACCATTTATGCCCAACCTTTTGATACGAGCTAAACTTTCACCTAGCAAGTGCACTAGAATTATAGTATAGCAATATAGCTATCGTTCACAAGAGGATTGATCACTAATACTCACAATCACACCTTTAACTACTATTCAAGCTGTCGATTATGAAGTTATTGACCAAAAATTAATAGCTATCTAAAAATACTTAAAGAACTAATTAATTCACTAAAAACGTACCAAAGTTTAGCTTTCCCTCACGCTCTCTACTATGAAAAGCTATAAATATACTTTCTTTACATGAATTTGTGCAGTTTCTTCCAGTAAAGTTAGCCATATTTTAGGTTCTAACTAATCATCTAGATAAATTTCTGACATCAAACCCCCAGTTTTTCAGGTCATGTAATCAATAAAAAAACTATCTAGATGAATTAAAAATCAATGAAATCAAAATTATCTTACGGTCAAATATTTCAAGTTGTCTTAGTAATCATAGCTATGCTTTATGAAGATCTAATAATCATTTCATCTAAGAATTTCATACAATTATCAATTAAAGGTCCATATTTTAGGTTGATTTAATGAATAACTTGCATAAAAATCAATGAAGCATTAAGAACATAATAAAGCATAAATTTATATGTCAAAAGATAACAATTAAATAATCAAATCATGGTAGAATAGGGCTCGGTTTAGTCTCCCTTCGGCACTAAAAAGAAAATAAGCTAACATGTTTGTAAACAAAAACACAACTAGTAATAAATTCAAAAAAGATATGATGGAAATAATATAATGAAAGCCCTAGACATTGGGATAATCCCCTCTTCCTAGCCTTCTCTCTTGAGTGTAGGTTGTGTAGGTTGTGTTGAATGTCATATCTGATATGTGACAACCCCTTTTATACTGAACAATTTGTAATATCCTTGTCATAGTCTGATTAAGAAGGTATTTTCTTAATTTAGAAGACTTTTGTATGCCTATTTTAGAGTCCTTTTGCATATAGAATTGGTATATGGCCATATCTCTTCAATCCTTCCTATTTTAGCTCCAAAATTCCTAAATTCCAACAAGATTGTTGCAAAATAACATATAACTAATTAAGCAACAAATTAGAAGTCTAAATTAATAAAATAGGGCACTAAGTTATGCTAGAATAAAGAAATATACTAAATAGTACTGTAGAATTTTTTGACATCAAATTACCCCAAACTTAGAGTTTATTCATCCTCGAGCAAACAAAAGAATTACAAAATAGATAACACTTCTTCCAAATTCTCAAAAATTGCATTAGTAATATAACCCAAAGAATCTACAAGATATTGCAACCGTTTTCGTTTCTTTTTTTCAAACATAAACCATGTCTTCTTCTTATCCTCCTAATCATGTTTAACTTGTAATATCCTGTCTCATAAAATTATTAAGAGATTAAACTGTTAGATTGAGTCAAATGAGTTATTTCATTTAAGAATTTACGAGGTGCATTTCATTCACATGGATAATATTCGTATACACATATGAATCATGATTTAGAAAACATTGCAAGATAGTATATGCACTCAATTAACATATTCTGAGGTATGGAACAAAAATGAATGTGATACAAATGTGCATTCTTAATGTTTTCCATTTTGATCTACCAATAACATGAATTGATAGATTATAATTAGTGAATTGGGAATTTATTGTTACAATTGAGTAATTGATGAGGTGATATGTGCATCTAGTTTAAGAAAAATGTTAAAGAGCAAGACAAATTTATACGTGGGAATTTAAGTTGATTAGGCTTATGAAATGGTGACATCTAGCATCGGGAATAAGTGACAAATGACTCAGCTAAATGGATGACAAGTGGCTTGAATATAATTCCAACAATTGGTCCTTTAAGTTTGTGACAAATGGCATTTTAGACTTATGACATGTGGAGTAATAGAATGGTGACATGTGTAGCTTTTCAAATGGTGACATATGTAGCCTTACAATTGGGGACATGTGTAGCCTTACAGGTAGTGGCATATGGAGGCCTAAAATAAGTGACATGTGGAGCCTAAAGTAAGTGACATACGGACCAATAGAATAGTAACATATGGACCAATTAAAGGATGACATATGTACCAATAGAATGGTGACACATGGACCAATGGAATGGTGACACATGAATTAGTTTGACTTTCTTGAATTTTCTAGAGAAAATGGATGAAAATTCAATAAAAGTAAGAGTGAAGGTCTACCATAAGGCTAGAAGAGGGTGAAAAACAAAAATGAGAAGAGAAGGAGAGAGAAAGGGGAAGAGAAGAGGAGAACGAAAGAAGTTATCAAGGCTCGGGAGCTCGTACCGAGAATTGTTGAAGTCAAGGGAGTCTATACCTTCTTTTGAGGTTAATTTGATGAGTTTAAGGCTCTGAGCATATCGTGCAGTCTTTTGAAAATTTCGGGGTATTACTGTATGTGGGAAGTCTCTATTTTGATGTACTTAGCTATTGAATGATTTTGACCTCGGTAAGAGTACTTGTCGACATTCCTTAGGATGTTTGGGATATTAGATAAGCTAGGCTTAATTCAATCTATTTTATTAAACAATATCTTTTTCTTTGATTTTATAGAGATAACATTACCCCTATCTCTTTCGAGGACGAAATTTCTTTAGGGGGAAAGTTGTAATATCCTGTCTCCTAAAATTGTTAAGAGATTAAACTATTAGATTTAGTCATATGAGTTATTTCATTTAAGAATTTACGAGTTGCATTTCATTCACATGCATAATATTCGTATACATATATGAATCATGATTCAGAAAACATTATAAGATAGTATATGCACTCAATTGACATATTTCAGGGTATAGAATGAAAATGAATGTGCATTCCTAATGTTTTGCATTTTGACTTACCAATAGCATGAATTGATGGATTATAACTAGTGAATTGTGAATTTATTGTTACAATTGAGTAACTGATGAGGTGATATGTGCATATAGTTTAAGAAAAATGTTAAAGGGCAAGATAAATTTATACATGGGAATTTTTGTTGATGAGGCCTATGAAATGATGACATGTGGCATTAGCAATAAGTGATAAATGGCTCAGTTAAATGGATAACAAGTGGCTTGAGTATAATTGCAATAAGTGGCCCTTTAAATTTGCGATAAATGGCTCTTTAGACTTGTGACATGTGGAGCAATAGAATGGTGACATATGTAGCTTTACAAATCGTGACATATGTAGCCTTACAATTGGTGACATATGCAGCCTTACAAGTAGTGGCATATGGAGGCTTAAAATGAGTGACATGTGAAGTCTAAAGTAAGTGGCACATGGACCAATAGAATAGTAACATATGAACCAATAGAAGGATAGCATATATACTGATGGAATGGTGACACATGGACCAATGGAATGGTGACACATAGATTAGTTTAACCTTCTTGAATTTTCTAGAGAAAATGGATGAAAAGGCAATAAAAGTAACAGTGAAGGTCTGCCATAAGGTTAGAAGAAGACGGAGAAAAATGAAAATGAGAAGAGAAGGAGATAAAAAGGGGAAGAGAAGAGGAGTAGGAAAGAAGTTATTAAGGCTTAGGAGCTGTGGATCAAGGAGCTCGTACTAATGATTGTTGAAGTCAAGGGAGTCTATACTTTCTTTTGAGGTTAATTTGATGAGCTTGGGGCTCTGAGTGTATCGTGCGGTCTTTTGACATTTTTGGGGCATTACTGCACTTGGGTAGTCTCTGTTTTGTATTTTTGTTGTATAGTGGCTCATGAACTGTTTTTATTAAGTTAGTTATGTTGATATGCTTTATGATTTTATAAATTAACTCTTGACTATCTTGTGGTTTTTAAATGACCTTATGTATAACCCTTTTGTACTGTTGTTGAGATTGCTCTTGAGTGGACTTAAAAGTCCAAAAGTTGTGGTAGAGTTTTAAATGTGAATATAGAAGTGCGTTTAAAACTAATTTACAACTATTTTAATTGAGTTTTTGGATTTTAAAAATATAGTCGTTATGCTGTCCAAATGTTTTTAAAGGGTATTCAGTTAGCCTTGCATAGTCGAGTTAAGGGTACATATCCTTAGCCTGGGTATGCACCGGTTGTCATATGCTCGATGCAGTTCCAGGTTATGACATAACTAATCAAGCTACTACTTAATTTCTTGGATAGTGTTAATGCAAACTAGCTATATGCAAGGCAAATTTCCAATCTAGCTCCCATAGGCTTGCTTCTTGCACCAATCTCCACTAATGTTGATTTAAGACCTTCTCAAAGATCATTAGGACTTAAATAAGCTTGTAGTATTAAGGTCAAGGGTAAATGGTTGAAACAAAGAAAGGAATGGAGTATTTAAAGTGAGAAAACATATCTTTGGTCACTTTACAACACCAAAGCTTTCATTCCTACACTCAATAATGACTCCTTCACCATTTCCTTGGTAAACCCTACCACTCTTTATGATCCCCTCCTTAGTTCTCCTCTTAGACTCAATTTTTTTTCCATATGTCACTCTCTTTGCTCAACATTCAGTCAAAAGTTGCTTAAAATTTTTTACTCAGAACTTAGGGGTTTTTTTCCCCTATTTTTTATCTTTTCTTTTCTTTTCGTTTCTTCTCTTTTGTTTAATCTTTTTGCCCCTTTTTTTATTCAAGTTCTAGTAAAGGTAATGAATTTCATAAGGAATATGTAGTGAGTCGCTCACCTCCCTAAAATGTGGTCGTAATTGCATTTTTCACCCCCAAACTTAAGCCTTTAAATATATTTTTTGGGTGAAAAAAAATGCCATACTCTCCTAACTTACTTAACTCCCTCAAACTACCTCCACCCTTATGCTCCCTCTAATAGCTCTGAATGCTTTTATATGACCATATTAGTTCCTTCATGAGTGAAGTTACAAAATATTTAGGGTCAAGGTTAGGATAACTATATGCTATGAAAGAATAACAAAAAGACTCATAACTATCAATAAAGGCTCAATAAGGATACTAGTGATGATATTTAATATGGAGTAGGATAAAAAGGCTCAAACGACTAAACATGGCCTAATTCACTTCTTTAATAAGGTCCCAAATTAGTAATTTTACCTGAAGTGGCTCTCAAGCAAGTTCTAGGAGTTAGTCAAATACAATACTTTGCTTAAGCAAATTTCACATAACATGTTTACAATAATCCTAAAGTGATATCAATCATTGATCACAATCAAATTTGAAAAAAAAACACAATTTTAGCTTATGCATAAAATTGAAGCAATATTAAGCATTTTCCTTAAGTTATATTCTTTAACAACAATATATCCTAGAGCACTGAAGTTTATCAAACAAAAAAATTAAGCTTAAGGACATGCTTTTCTTTTCAAAAGATTTTCAATAAACTTGAGTTTTAAACCAATAACCAAAATTTTAAATTTCCTATCCCCAAACTTAAAAGATAACATTATCCCCAGTGTTAGAAAAATAATGCATAAAAATGGACTAAAGAAACTTCCTTGAGGTGCCACTCATGTCTTGGTTGGTGGAGGATTCCTGAAAGGAAAAGAATAACTTTAACTAAAATAACTGAACTCAAAATAAAAAAAGATAAAAATTTAGTTCCAAGTTATAGTTGTTAGTGTAACACCTTAATACCCCCTAGGAGGATATACAGATGCTACACAAAATAAACCTAAAACAAACCAAGACATTGCAACAATCCCTAGAAAATAAGTCAAACATACATCACATTTCATATGTCGTTGAGTTATAAACAAGACATAATATACATATTGTATTTATGAAATCCATACCTTAAATCAAACCCATCCTATGTTATGGTTATTACAAGCCATGTATACAAACTACAAGAAAATTCTTATAATATTGATTACAACTCAAAGCTTAAGCATAAAATCTCCTAAAACATAATACATCCTACTTTGGCCACTTCGGTTATCCCAGCCTTAAACCTTTTTATCAAAACCTACATGGAGAAAAACGCATCGTGCTAAGCATATAAGTTAGTGGGAAAATAAATAAAGGAAGATAGAAGATGACAACTACTTCCTACATTCGTCTAACATTTAAATGCAAATGAATCATGACATATCACAAAGCAATTTTTGATTATTCAAATTATAGAGTAATCCGACTATTAATTGCATCAAAACATAATAAATATCAAAACACATATATAATTGCCTGCTAATCTTTTCAGAAGTGGGTAATGGGAATAGAACGGAAGATACCTATGATTGGTATCTAGAGAAATAGAAGAGACTTAACTCTCTAAAATAGAAAACACCGTAGTGTCTAAAAATAGAAGCAGCTGCAGACCCTTTTAAGCATGTTTATTTACCCATAACTAGGACTTGGCAGGTTAAAGTAAAATCATATTACATTTCAGAGCCACATGTAAGAGAAATAATGCATAATTTATGAAGATATTCCCTTATACTCAAATTGAAAGTGTTTATTCATGCCCAATCAAACTTAGTATGCCTTGTGAATATAAGTCTTTTTAATAATGCATCAATGAAAACATTTAAGTGATTATACATTATATGCATGAGTCTTATTTACCCTAATAACTTGGTTTGATAAATTTTAGTGATATCCAAAAGAGTTTTGGAGGAGATACAATAGCATTTGGGTAAGGAAAAATTCATGTTTGCACCAAAAAATAGGAGTGATGGATGGCTATACCCAATTTCCATCTTTTCTCAAGATAGTTTTTCGGGTCATTTTTGTATGGACATTATGACATAGAAAATGAGGTTTTTAGGCAATATATTCTTCTAAACAAGTGTTCCTCTATGTCTTAAGTTTCTAATGACATAAAGTTAATGCAATTGGTTCAATATTTCGAGTGTTATACCCAAAATACTACAAACTATTCTTAAACAGGAACAACAACCAGAACTCAACTTCAAGCTAAATTTCAAAACCCTTAGAGAGAGAACTCAAAATCGATTCCTTCATGAAAATTGTAGACATATGTATTTAGTTTAATCTACATTTAAAACATCCCATTTGGATATCTACAAGTCAAGATATGACTAAAATACCAATTCCTGTTCAATGGAACCACTCTATTTAACGAGGTATACACTCCCATTAACTCACTTCAGTCATATTTTGAAAAAGTAACGCTAAAGACACATGCAAATGAACCAACAACATCCCATTTTCATCTAGGATACTTCTGTTAAGAAAACCCCTCATGTTACACTCAAAAAACCCAGCAAGATATCAAAGTTTCCATACCTTTGAATGGAATGTTTCAAAACCCTTATTCTTTACTCCAATTGCTTCCCTTCTTTGGTCTTCTTCTCTTCTACACATAACATACCCATTCACTACTCATTTCCAACAATCACAGATGTATAACAGAACCTTAGCTAAAGAGGAGATGAGACAAAAATCTAAATTTCACACCAAAACATGCAAGTAACGTACCTTAACTTCAAAAGCATAAAGGGATTTAACAAGATGGTGGATGGAGAGAGAGAAGCTTAATCTTCTTCAGCAAGTTTTTGTGTTTACTGACCCTCCCCTTCTTCATCTATATGTTTAGACAAAGGTATAAATGGATGAAATGCCATTTTTCATATGGCTAAGTGTGGGACATATGACAAATGGCTCCATCCTATTAGTTTCTACTTTTCATCTTTCGTTAATAACAAAAATGACTACACCTTTTTATTATTCTATGAAATCGCATTCCATCTGAATACATTTAACAATTTAGTCCATGATTAATGTATCTTTATGCATGTATAACATAATTAACAAAAATTACTAAAATATCCCTACAATTCCATTAATATCGATTATATCTCAAACTAAAAACTCACTTTCCTAATCGTTAACACCCATTACATATACTTTGATGGACAAGAATCATTCCTACTAGGGTATAGTTTGAGGCCTCGCATTTCTCTCCCTTTTAAAAGAATTTCATCCTCGAAATTCATACCTGATGATAATAGCTTGGGATGCTGAGCTCTCATAGTAGATTTTGGTTCCCACGTTGCTTCCTCAAGTCTATGGTATTGCTAGAGTACTTTCACCAAAGGTATTTGTTTATTTCTGAGTTGGAGGACTTCTCTAGACAAGATATACACAAATCCTTCCTCATAAGAAAAATCCAGTTGTACTTTAATTTCTTGCACAAGAACCTTATGTGCATCATCAGACTGATATCTTCTCAACATAGAAACATGAAATACATTGTGCAACTTGTTCAATTTTTCAAGAAGAGCTAACTGATAAGCTACTGGTCTGATTTTCATAAGAATCTCATAGGGACCGATGTATCATTGTCTGAGCTTACCTTTCTTCTCAAACTAAAGTAAATTTTTCCATGGTGAAACTTTCAAAAATACCTTATCTCCTACCTAATACTCAATATCTTTCCTTTTTAAATTAGCATAGGATTTCTACTTATCATTGGCAGCTTTCAATCTTTTTTGGATAATTTGAACTTTCTCTTCAGTATCTTTTACAATATCAGGCCCGATCATCTTGTTTTCACTTAATTCAGTCCAACAAACTAGAGTCCTACACTTCCTACCATATAGGGGTTTATAAGGTGCTATGTCAATACTAGTTTGATAAATGTTGTTGTAAGCAAACTCAATCAAAGAAGGATATTTATCCTAACTTCCTAAGAATTCTAACACACAACCCTAAAGTATACCCATTAGATTGTTTAGATTGTCCATCTATTTGGGGATGAAAAGTCGCACTAAATCTAATTCGATTACCCAAAGTCTTTTGTAGACTTTTCTATAATCTCAAAGTAAATCGAGGATCATTATTACAAATAATAGACAATGGTACCTCATGCAATCTCATTATCTCATTTACATATATATCTGTAAGCTTATCCAATAAATAGTTAGGATGAACATGCACAAAATGAGCAAACTAGGTGAACTTATCTATAATCACCCATATAGCTTCATGCTTCCTTTAAGTGAGAGGAAACCCAGTAAAAAAATCCATGGTAATGTTATCCCATTTCCATTGACTAACTGAAATAGCATGTAATAAACCATATGAAACTTGATGCTTAGCTTTAATTTGCTGACATGTCAAACATTTGGATACATAATCTATAACATCACGTTTCGTATCAGACCACCAGTAATACTGCTTCAGATTTTGATACATTTTATTTCCATCAAGGTGCATTGTGAAAACAATATTATGGGCCTTAAATAATAGCTTTTTCTTTAATTCATCCTTAGCTGGTACACACAATCGATTTTTGTAATGCAAATCACCATCTTTTTCATAAAAAAGTCAGGTTGTTTGCCTTCCTGAGTTGCCAAGATAAGTTGTTGCAATTTATCATCAACTTTCTGAGCATCATAGATCTTTTGTCTCAAGGTAGGCCTAACTTTTAATTGAGCTATTAAAGCCCCATTAAATGCAAGTCCCCACTTACCCTATTGCACTGATAATGTCAAAATGATCTTCTGACTTAAGGTATCAGCCATAACATTAGCCTTACTAGGATAATAGTCCACAATACAGTTATAATCTTTAAACAGTTATAACTAACATCATTGTCTCATATTAAGTTTTTTCTGGGTAGGCAGGTATTTCAGACTTTTATGATCAGTGAAAATCTTGCACTTTTTAGCATACAAGTAGTGCAGCTAAATTTTCAAAGCAAACATTACTGTCGCAAACTTAAGATCATATGTAGCGTAGTTCTATTCGTGTGGCTTTAGTTGCTTATAAGCATATGCAACCACCTTACCATCCTGCATCAAAATATAGCCCAAACCATTTGTAGATGCATCACTAAACATAACATAATCTCTACCAGAAGTGGGTTGAGCCAATACGGGAGCTTCAACAAGCATTCTTTTTAGTTGATCAAAACTAATTTGACATCTAGCAGACCATTCATATTTCACTCCTTTTCGTAGCAATTTGGTCAAAGGGGATGTTATCACCAAAAACTCCTTCACAAACCAGTGATAGTAACCAGCCAAACCAAGAAAACTTCTCACTTTTGTCATATTTCATGATGGCTTCTAGTTAATAATTGCTTCAATTTTACTAGGATCAACTCTAATTCCTTGAAAAGAGACAATATGTCCTAGAAAAGATACTTCTTAAAGCCAGAAATCACACTTGTTTAGCATGCCAACTATTTTTCCCACAGGTTTTGTAACACAATCTATAGATGCTGAACATGGTCGTGCTCATTCTTGGAATAAACTAGGATATTATCTATGAATATCCCAACAAGCTGGTCTAAATGGGGCCTAAACACTTTATTCATCAAATCCATAAATGCAGTTGGGGCATTAGTTAGCCCAAATGGCATTACTAGGAACTCATAGCCATAACAGATCTTGATTGTAGTCTTCGAAACATCCACATCCTTTACCCGAAGTTGATAATACCCTAATTGTAGATCTATTTTTGAAAATACTCTTGTACCTTTTAATTGATCAAACAAATCTTCTATCCTTGGCAACGGATACTTATTCTTCACTGCGACCCTGATCAATTGCTTGTAATCAATACACATCCAGAGAGTATCATCTTTCTTCTTAACAAACAGAACTGATGCTCCCCAGGGTGAGAAACTGGGTCGAACAAACCCCTTATCCAGTAGCTCCTGTAACTGAAATTTCAACTCCTTTAATTTAGTAAGAGACATCTTGTATGCTGCTCTAGATATAGGAGTAGTGCCAAGCATAATCTCAATAGATAGCTCCACTTCCATTTCAGGAGGAAGTCCAGGTAGTTATTCAGGAAAAACATCCGAAAATTAGCTCATCACTAGAATTTGCAGTTTAACACTCTCCTTCTTATAATCAAGTACAAAAGCCAAATAAGCTTCACACCCCTTCCTAAGGAATCTTCGCGCTTACGTAGTAGATATCACATTAACTATAGGACTACCGGATGCCATATAATATTATTTCAAGTTGATTAAGCTTCTTAAGAACAACAATCTTAGTACTACAATCAACCACTACCTGATGCTTAGATAACCAATCCATACCCAAAATTAAATCAAATTCATGAAAAGGAAACTCAATTAGATCCGCTACATACTCACTACTTTGGATCAAAACAGGACAGTTTCTATAAATATGGTTAACCAACACACTATTACTTAGAGGACTGGTTACACGAATATCATAATCTAACCGATCAATAGGCATCTTTTAATCAAGAATTTCTCTAACATAGATATAAGAATGTTTAGATCCAAGATCAATCAAAGTAAGCATTTCAGAGTTAAAAAGAGAAACAATACCAGCAATGACCTCAAATGTGTCATGGTCCTTGCGAGCTTTCAAAGTATAGGCCCAAGTTGTAATAGAAGGTACAATAGGTTGATCAATAGTTTCTGAAAGAGTACTCAGATTAGGCCTAAACTGTCTAGATCCTTCACGTCCCCTACTGCATCCTCTATTCCTTGCAGGTGCATAAGAAACCTCTTTACTAGCTTGTGTCACCTGAGACTATTTTATAGGACAATTTGGTACCAAATGATTAGTGCTAGAACATAAAAAACATGCACTCGTAGTCCTCCTATAAGTACCCCAATGGTATTTGGAGCAATGAGGAGACTCTGGTACACCAGAACCTCGACCCATAGAGGAACCCCTACTAGAATTAGTCGATGAGGGAAAGTCTTCCTTCCTATAGTTACAGATCTTTAAGTGAATTCTCGTGCAGTGGAAGAACCTTCATGACTTCTCTTACCCAAGGATTGACCTCCTCTAGCAAACCTCTTCACTGAGCTTTTTCTTTTTTATCCATCTCTTGCTTCTCTATTTTAATGGTAACTTGCACCAACTGATGATAACTCACTTGTTGTAGGAGAGTGAATGCCACAAGATACTTTTTAATTGAGTCATTAAAACCTTCCTTAATTTGATGACATCGAAAATCCTCAATAAGTACAGGTTTAAATGAATATTTGCTAAGTCGATTGAATTTTCTGTCGTACTCAACAACAGACATATTTTTTTGTTTCAAATTCAAGAACTGCTTCTACCTCCCCTTTTTATAGGCTTCCGTAACATATTTCTCTTTAAACTCTTGATAAAAAAAATCCGAAGTCAGAGGCTCAGGCAATTCAGGATATTTTAGAACAATTTTGTACCATTCATAGGCTGCTCCTTAAGGAAGGGAAACAATATAATGCACCATCTATTCAGGTGGACAGTTAATTTCATTCAACACCTTTTTCACCTTTTCTAACAAAAATTAAGCCTTTTTATAATTATCTAGAGATGTTTCAGTGAATTCTTCAACTCCATACTTTCGCAACTGATCAATCGGATCCTTAGGTGCAATCATTCAGTGTAGTAAAATCATTATGTCTTTCGACAACTTAAATAAAGCTTCCCCCTGAGTTGGAGGTGGTGCTTTAACTTTATTTTGATTTACCCTGTAGGGTTTAGATGCAGATGGGCGAGATCACGCATGATTATTAGTTTCAGCAATCTCATCAACAGCCTCATGAGATTTTTCTATACTTAAATCTATAACCAAAATATAGGACAAACCGTATTAGGCAAAACATAACTCTTATATCCATATACAAGCAATATTTAAGTGCTGGTTAAACCAGAATCGTCTAAACCATGCTCTGATACCAAAATAAAACATCTTAATACCCCCTAGGAGGATATACAAATGCCATACAAAATAAACCTAAAACAAACTAAGACATTCCAACAATCCCTAGAAAGTTAGGCAAACATATATCACATTTCATATGTCGTTGAGTTATAAACATGACATAATATACACATTGTATTTATCATATCCATGCCTTAAATTAAACCCATCCTATGTTATGGTTAATACAGGTCATTTACACAAACTAAGAAAAAATCTCATAATATTGAATACAACTCAAAGCTTAAGCATAAAATCTCCCAAAACATAATACGTCATTCTTTAGCCACTGCGGTTGTCCTAGCCTTAAACCTTGCTATCAAGACCTACATGGAGGAAAAACCACCGCGTTATGCATATAGCTTAATGGGAAAATAAATAAAGCAAGATACAAGATGGCAACTACTTCCTACAGTCATCTAACATTTACATGTAAATGAATAATGACATATCACAAAACAATCTTTGATTATTCAAATTAAAGAGTAATTTGACTATTAATTGCATCAGAATAGAATAAATATCAAAACACATACAAAATTGCCTGCTAATCTTTTTAGAAGTGGCTAACGAGAACAGAACAGAAGATACATACGATTGATATCTACAGAAACAGAAGAAACTTAAGTCTTTAAAATAGAAAACATCGTAGTGTCTAAAAACAGAAGCAGCTACATACCCTTCTAGGCATGCTTATTTACCCACAACTAGGAATTAATAGGTTAAAGAAAATTATATTACATTTCAGAGCCATATGTAAGAAAAATAATGTATAATAATTGAAATTATTCCCTTATCCTCAAATAGAAAGTGTTCATTCATTCCCGATCAAACTTAACATGCCCTATGAATATAAGTCTTTGCAATAATGTATCAATAAAAGCATTTAAGTAATTACACATTATAAGCATGACTCTTATTTACCCTAATAACTTGGTTTGCTAAATTGTAGTGATATCCAAAAGAGTTTTGGAGGAGATTCAATAGCATTTGCGTAAGGAAAAATTTATGTTTGGGCTGAAAAATGGGAGTGATGGACGGCCATACCCAATTTCTAGCTTTTCCCATGGCAAATTTTTGGGTCAGTTGTGTATGGCCTTGATGACATAGAAAGTGAGGTTTTTAGGTGATACATTCTTCTAAACAAATGTTCCTATAAGTGTTAGGTTCCAGACATAAAGTTAATGCAATTAGGTTCAATATTCCAAGAGTTATACCCAAAATACTATAGAATGTTCTCAAACAGGGGCAATAAGTAAAACTCAACTTCAAGCCAAAATTCAAAACCCTTAGAGATAGAAATCAAATTTGATTCCTTCATAAAATAGAAATATGTATGTAGTTTAATCTCCAATTAAAATAATCCCATTTGGATATCTAAAGGTCAAGATATAGCTAAAACATTGATTCCTATTTACTGGAACAACTCTGTCTAACGAGCTACACACTCCAATTAACTCACTTCAGTCATATTATGCAAAAATAATGCCAAAGACATATGCAAATGAACCAGAAACATCCCATATACTTCTCTTAACGAAACCCTTCATGTTACCCTTAGAAAACCCAGCAAGATATCAAAGTTTCCATACCTTGGAAAGAAGTGATTCAAAACTCATATTATTTACTCCAATTGCTTGCATTCTTTGGTTTTCTTCTCTTCTACACATAACATACCCATTCACTACTCATTTCCAACAATCATAGATGTATAATAGAACCTTAGATGAAGAGGAGATAAGAAAAGAGCTAAATTTCACTCCAAATATGCATTTAACATACCTTAACTTCAAAAGCACAAAGGGATTTAACAAGATGGTGGATGGAGAGAGAAAAGCTCAATCTTCTGCAAGTTTTTGTGTTTACCGACCCTTCCCTTCTTCTTCTGAATGTTTAGATAAAGGTATAGATGGATGACATGCCATTTTCCATATGGCTAAGTGTTATGGTGTGGCACATATGACAAATGGTTTCATCCTATTCGTTTATACTTTTCACCTTTCATCAATAACAAAAATGACCAAAACTTTGTATTATTCTATGAAATTGCATTCCATCTGAATACATTTAGCAATTTAGTCCATAATTAATGTATCTTTATGCATGTATAACACAATTAACAAAAATTATTGAAATACCTCTACAATTCCATTAATTTTAATTATGTCCCTAACTAAAACTCACTTTCCTAATCGTTAACACTCATTACATATACTTTGATGGACAAGAAACATTCCTACTAAGGTATAGTTTGGGGCCTCACAATTAGCTTGACTTTCTCCCTCTTTTCATGATTCTTCCAAGCGTCTGGAAGGAGGTTGTTACTGATAGTCACCCACCATATAATGCCTAAGCCATTGTCCATTAACCTTGAATCTTTCATTGTTCTTTTCATTCAAAATTTCAATTGCACCAAAAGGTGAAGTGTCGACTACTCAGTAAGGACCAAACCACCTAGACTTCAATTTGTTGGAAAAAATTACGGACGACTATTATAGAGTAAGACTTATTGACCCAGTTGAAATTCTTTGTCTTTTATGTGCTTGTCATGCCACTTCTTAGTCTTTTCTTTATAAATTTTAGCATTCTCATAAGCATTACTTCTAAATTCATCTAACCCATCAAGTTGCAACAATCATCTTTCTCGTGCGAAATTTAAATAAAAATTCAAAAATTTAGTTATCTAACATGCACAATGCTCTAATTTAACAAGAGGATAACATGCTTTACTAAAAACTAACCTATAAGGTGACATGTCTATAGGAGTTTTAAATGCAGTTTAATAAGCCCACAATGCATCATCCAATTTAGTAGCCCAATCTTTTCTAGCACTATTGATAAGTGTGAATCGCATCATGTTTTAGGGCTTAATTTGATATGTATTTAATTATTATATCAATCGTTTAGTACGTGTTTAGGTTAGAATTGTATTAATTTGTTAATTATTTATGTTTTAAGTGTTTTATGGGTTAGTACAAGTCTTTGAGCTTAAGTATTATGTTTTTAAGGTACCTTAATGTGTTTGTTAGTATTTCAGGGTCAACATTGTAGAATGGAGAAGTTTCAGAGACATTTGTCCCTAAATAATGACCCATGATCGTGGAATAATAGGCTACAATCATGACAGAAGCATTGGAGTTAGCCTATTATCGTGGGTCATATCCCACGATCGTGACAAAAGCATAGGACATGACCCACATAAACATTAAAAATGTCAAATTTTTAGGGTTTTTTTGGACCTTTTGGACCAAAAAAAACCTAGGTTGCTCATAACAAAAAAGGTATTTAAAGAATAAGACAAAGAGGTAGAGGAGCTTTTGCATCAACCACTTTTAGAGAAACCCTAGAGAGATTATTGAGAGATAGAGAAAGAGAAGAAGGAAGGGAGAAGAGAAGAAATTGACTCGACATACTTTTCAGATTAGGAGTTTCCCAACGTCATTGCCTCCCGTCGTCCATTCAATTCATATTTCCTACTATTTTTATTTTTATTATTGTATAGAATTGGAATAACAGTTGATGATAGGATTTTTGGATATTAATGATGTTCTAAACTCATCTTTAGGGGTTTATCTTTGATTTAATAAGATCTGATTCTTTATGTGTTATTTGGACTTATTATGATTTAATTATGGACGTGCATAATTCAATAATAAACTGAGAGGGTGACTTGAGTGAAAAATAATTAAATTAGGCAAATGAGAGTTAGGCAATTTAATAGAACAAGAATTAAATCAAATTGGTAAATTGTGCAAAGAGAGATCTTGCATAAGTTTCCGATAGTTTATTAGATAACTTCATATCTAATTAGGATTTTGGATAGGTTGTTAATTAAGATATTGCAACTTTCATAATCTAATTAAGGTTTATAAATTAGGGTTACTGGTTATAACTCTCAAAAGAGTAATCAACCCTAGGATCGTCTAGAACTAATAATCTAGTAATTCATAATCGATTAGGCTAGCGTTAAAGATTGCTAAAATTACCTTTCTCTCAATTGGTAATTCCTTAGGATTTTTAGTAATTCCAATAATTCATAATCGATTAGAAGTATTTGTTGCAATTGCTAAATTGATAATATTTTTGTGATTGATTCTTGAATTGATTTGATTGATTGAATTGAATTATTGTTTTAGTTCCGTTACATTTTGAATTTCTATGATTTATTTTGGCCTTAGATTTTAGGATTAGATTATCCCTCCTTGTGGGATCGACACCTTAGGTGCTATGCGAACAACTTATGCGCTTACAGATTATCAAGGTTAATTAATTAAAACTTACACACAACAAAAGACCCGATCAAGATTTTGGCACCGTTACTGAGGAAGTGATTAGTTTAATTCTATAGTTTAAGGTGTTTAGTTTGTTTTTAATTTTTGTTTTCTTTCTTTCTTTCTATTTCTGAAATCGTGCTCTTGCATGAACACAAAAATCACGAGAAGTTCGAGTCGTGCATTCGAAACCTTATATTTAGACACACTTGAATAGAACAATCCATTAGGAAAGCTCAACGTGAAGAAGAACATGAAATAGATAAAGCAATAATGAACAAGAAATTTCAGCAAAATTTGGACCACAAAGCAAACCAAGGATGTTAACAATAGATACTTATGGATTTCATAAGACCGGAGTTCAATACGACTAACCAAGGAGTAGCTAGGCCACCCATATAAGCAGCATTGTTTGAAATCAAACCAGCCCTCCTAAACATGCATCAGTAGAATGTGCAATTTTATGGACTAGCAAATGAAAATCCTAAAGCATATATAGTGAACTTCTTTGAAATCTATGATATTTGTCGGTACCATCAGATGTTGGATGATGTGGTCAGAATTAGGCTATTCCCTTTTACCTCAGAGATAGGGCAAAGGCTTGGTATCATTCCCTCAACCTAGCCAATGTCACAACTTGTGATCAGCCAGTTTATGCCTTTTTAGATAAGTATTTTCCCCTTATTAAGGCTATGAAGATCATCAAGGAGATTACTAATTTCTAGTAAAGTGACAGGGAATCGATCTATCAAGCGTGGGAAAGATACAAGGATTTGTAACGAAAATGCCCTCACCATAATTTACCCAAGGAATTCTTATTGTAGACACTCTATAATGGAGTAACCCCATATAGGAGAGGCATTAATGATGTAGCTTCAAGGGGATCACTGATGAGAAAGACGGTAGATGAAGCAAAAGAGCTGATTGAGGAGATGGTGGGTAATAGCTACCTATGGATGAATGAGCAGAGTATACAAACCATTACTTTCTAAGAATAAAAAGGAATTGTAGCTGATGATCAAATGATGGAGATGCAAGCTAAAATTGACAACCTAACTCGACAGCTAAACAATATTTAGGCTTCGTCCTCAGCTCTGGTAAAAGTCATGTAACTTAGGTGTGAACTTTGTGGACAAATGGACCATGATACGGTGGACTGTTTCTTGATGAAGGAAAGCAATCCATAGAAAGTAAATTATATGGGAGCTCAATATGGACCAGGAGGGGGAAATAATCCCTACTCCAACACTTACAACTTTAGGTGGAAGAATCACCATAACTTATTTTGGACTAATAATGTTGGAGGACAGTTCAAACCTCAAGGACAACCAGGCTTCCAATAAGATAAACCAAGCTCAATGGAATCTAAGTTGGATAAGATTTCAGATAAAATTGGAGGTATGAAGGATGTACATAGGAGGTTTAAAAGTGCATTCAGCAAGTCATTAACAACCACGCCTCTTTAGTACACAATTTGGAGGTCCAAGTAGATCAATTAGCAGAGGTAATTTCTACTCAGAATGTAGGAACCCTTACAAGTAATACCGAGTCTAACCCAAAGGACTGGATCATGAACATTACTCAGACCTAGGAAAAGAAACTCGAGCATATGAAAGAAGACAGATCTAAGGGAGAAGGAAAAACAATTAAAAAATTCCTTCCAAATGAGCTCGTAATCAAGCCAATTGAGAAACCTCAACCTAAATTTTTCTACCCTATTTTAGCTCAACAGAAGTCCATTTCAAGTAGGGTGACGAGGAATTCTAAGGAGGTTGAATTAAACAAGGTTGAAGACATAACAGAACAACTACAAACAAAGCTCACACTAGAGGAATCAAACAATAAGAAGGTTAAAGAGCACATAGCAAAATAAAACCATAATATAGCAAAGAAGAAAGAGGACCAGGAGATTTTTACATTCCTTGCATTATTAATGGAGTCAAAATAGATAGGGAATTCACATATTTGAGAGCAAGTATCAATATGATGCCCTATAACTTTAGTCAAAAATTGGGTTAGGAGAGTTAGAACCCACAAAGATGCTAATGAAAACAGCGAACAGAATAGTTCATCAACT
>JANSVA010000004.1:33353366-33375353 GCA_025504915.1 Erythroxylum reticulatum
CAGTCACATAACACACAATCACATTCACCACATTTCACAGTTTTGCACTCATAACCATTTAATCATTCATATTATGCCTATGCAGTGTGCATGAGACTCACTTTCCCTTTGTAACTTTGTTGTGACCAAGTGCCTAAACTGTCTTATATAGGGCTCATTGATAACTGTCCCTTATCCACTTGGGGGATACAATGCTCATTAAATGTTGAGCCTGAGGCTCTGATTCACTTTTGAGCTCAAAGCTCGTTTTCACTCGTTGAGCTTTAAGCTCTGATCGGTGACTACTCTGGTCACAACTCCATTAAGTTTCATGCATTCATGAAATGGAATGCATTAATCACATTTACATAATCCCATTAAATCATATTCACATATCATCGGACCGTTTTCTGGCATTCAACATTTAGTTGAGAATTCACAGCTTCATTCCTAGGCAAATGCACATTTAGAACAAATTTAACAATCACCTTAAGTACACATAGTTCATCTAATTCACATTCAAGTAGCACTTCAATATTCAAATCAAACATCACCATCATCGGATCATCTGTCCGAAAACCAACATAAGCAATCAGATCTACATAATCATTCAATAGTCATATAATACAAAATTTCAAATAATAAACAATAAAGTGAGACCATCTCGTTCTACTCACAGTACGCTCCAGATTTTAAATCTTTGGTAAACATATCAACAACTTGATCTTTATATGTCACATGCTTCAATTGAATCTCTTTGTTCCCAATGCATTCTCTTATAAAATGGTACTTGGTGTCTATATGTTTACTTATATCATGAAAAACTGGATTAAAGACTTCTTCATAATCAATTCTAGCTTTTTGAGTGAATCCTTTTGCAACAAGTTGAGCTTTGTACTTCTATACTTCTCCTTTTGAATTTTTCTTACACTTTATAAATCCACTATACTGCTACAGGTTGCTTCCCTTTTGAAAGATCTATCAATCGCCAAGTATCATTCTTTTTAATTGCTTTCATCTCTTCATCCATAGCGGATCTCCATCTTTCATCTTTGACAGCTTCTTCAAATGTCATTGGTTCTGTATCTACTAACAAACAAAATAAAGTAGAATCATTAATTTCTTCTGTTACTTCATATATTTCTTCTAAACTCCACATATGATGTGGCCTCTCGGAGGAGCTTCGTGGAGACATAATCATTTGAGTTCTCTGAACTTCACGTGGAGGAGTTTTTGGTGTAACATCAGTAACAATTTGATTATGGGACTTATCTGCATCAAAAAATTTATCAAACAAAAGAAGAAATTCATAATTTTCATCCAGTGGTACATTCCACTCCTATGATCGTTCTTCATCAAACTCAACATCTCTACTAATGATTGTTTTCCATTTTGAAGATCGTAAAATTTATACCCTTTTGAATTTTCAACATAGCGAACAATTATGAACTTTTGACCCTTATCATCCAACTTGCTTCTTGTTTCATCAGGAACATGCACATAGCCAATACTTCCAAATACTCTTAAGTGCGAAATACTTGGCCTACTTCCACTCCATGCTTCTTGTGGAGTCATTTACATTAGACTCTTTGTGGGACTATGATTATTCAAATACACTGCGCATGCTATTGCTTTAGCCTAATGCTCCTTTAGCATCCTCTTACTCTTTAGCATACTATGAGCCATGTCAAGAATAGTTATATTTTCACACTCCACAACTCTATTTTGTTGAGGTGATCTAAGAACTGTCAAAGAATATTGACTAGCAAGATAATCACATAATTGATTAAGTTTATTTAACATGAATTCACCTCCTCAATAAGTCCGAATTGCTTTAATTAGATAACCACTTTCATTCTCAACTCGATCTTTAAATCTCTTAAACATTTCAAATGCTTCAGATTTTTCCTTCAAAAAATAAACCCAAGTTTTATGAGTATAATCATCAATAAATAATAAAAAGTACACATTCTTTCCATAAGAACTTGGTGCGATAGGACTACATATATCAATGTACCTTAATTCGAGTGGTTATGTAGCTCGAGATAGGGACTCCTTTAGAAAGCTCCTCCTAGACTACTTACCATACATACAACCTTCACAAATCTAATCTGGATGACTTATAAAAGGCAAGCTATTTACCATCCTTTTCTTATACAATAGCTATAATCAACCAAAATTCAAGTGGCCCAGCCTACGATGCCGCAACCATAACGAATCATTTGTATTAGCTTTTAAACATATGGGATTATCTTTATTGATCTTCAGTATGAACATCTTGTTCTTCGATATTGACACTTTGGCAATCAATCTTCCTTTTCAATTTCGCATGACCAATCCACTCTTTCTCATTTGTATTTCATATCCTTTCTCCAAAAGTTGTCCAATACTCAATATATTTGTTTTCAATGTAGGAACATAATAAACATGAGATATAAACTGGTGATCTCCATTCTTTAATTTAATCAAAATTTCTCCTTTACCTTTGATTGGAACTTTAGTTTTATCACCAAAAGAAATATTGCCTTTAACAAATTCATCAATACTAAAAACTAAATCTTTATTACTAGTCATATGATTGCTGGCTCCCGAGTTGAGATACCAAGACTCCTCACTCCTTTCTTTGTCACCATTGCAGGTTAATAACAAGGCAGATGCTTCATCATCATCTTCTTCATCCTCAACATAATTTGTGTTTTCTTCTTCATTTGAATTCCATCTACATTCCCCTGCATAGTGACCAAATCTTTCACAATTGCAACATTGTGTATTGGATCTTTGACCATGACCTCATTGAAATGATCCACCTCTACCACATCTTCTTGGATATTGTTGATGAAAATCTGACTCTTTGTTGTCATTCAAATTATTTCTGCCTTCTCTGTCTCTTATATGATTTCCACGATTTCAGCCTCGATCATGACCTCTACCTCCTTGTCCTCTACTATGTCCTTAATGTTGATTGTCTTGTTTTTCATTTAATTCAACTTCACTTGTAACTCTTGAGCATTCGGTTCTTCTCTTTTCTTCAATCTCTCTTCATAGGCTTGTAATGAACCCAAAAGGTGATCTATAAACATCGAATCTAAATCCTTTGATTCTTCAATGGTAGTCACAATGTAATCAAGTTTTAAAATTAGCGACCAAATAATTTTTTCAATCATTTAAACGTCTCCCATCAACTCTCCATATCTCTTTAATTGATTCATATTAGGTAAGACTCTGCCAAAATAATCTTTTATAGATTCAAAATCCTTAATCTTGAGATTTTCACAGTCACATCTCAGAGTTTGCAGGCATACTTTAATTACTTATTCTTTTCCTTTAAATCAATTCTATAAAATATCCTATGCTTCTCTTGCCGTAGTTACAGTAGACACCTTTTTGAACATATTTTCATCTAAGCATATATGAATAAGAGTGCGCATTTGCTGATCTTCTTTTTAGCTTTCCGTAGCCTTTCCTTTTGCACTATCGTAATGCTTCTTCACGTAACGAATGATTGTAGCCTTTTCTACAATATCCCACACATCTTATGATCCTAGCAATGCTTTTATTCTAATACACCAGTTTTCATAATTCGCCTTGTTAAGTTTCGGAAATTGAAACGGTAACATTCCATTCATCTTGGTTTTTATTGTGGAACACCTTCAAAATACAATTCTAGTACTTCTGTATATCTTCTAACGGTGGCTAAACTGATTTCTAGCTCTAATACCACTTTGTTGGATAGTAAAAAAAATAGAAGAGGTTAAAGAAACAGAAGAATAGAGGCTAAACAATTTTCTTTATTATAAGGTAAATTGTTGTCCCATAAAACATGAAATATGCCTATATAAATATAGGCTTACAAAACAAATTCTTGATAAACTAAACTACTACTATTTAACTTAAACAATATAACTGATAACTAATAACTCCAACTAGGACTCTAATAATCGTAATTCAAGTTTATTATCTAACACAATCAACACCAAGGAGCACATTTAAGCATACGCCATCGTGTATCATTTTCTTTCCCTTTTTTTAGACTAGTTGAGATTAATGATTGGGTATTGTGTAAGAATGCTTTTGATGCTCTATTGAGTCATTTTTTATGAAAACTCATTAGAATTTGAATATGATACATAATAGTCATGTTTGAAGTCGTATGTGGCAACTAACGGTATTAAATCTTTAGGGATAATGTAACATAAGTCAAATAATTCGAACTTGTGTGATTATTGCTTAGATTGGTCTATTTTTCTTAATAATATTGCGAATGTCTGATTAAACTTAAAAAGTTATTTCTAGGCTATCCAATAGATAGGATTAATTAACGAGCTCTTCTTAATTAACTACAATCTAAGGAAAAACCAGAATTAATAGACCTTGTTATTAATTCGTGATCAATAGTCTAAAGAGAGGTGTGAAGATGATAATTCAATAACGTATGTGAAATTATGCTTAGGCTGAGATTAAACCAAATAACCAGATTTCAAATCATTAATCAATTTTATCACTTTGCTATTGTTAGATTGAGTTATTTCTACATATTAATTTTACAATCTTTTGTGGCAACTAACGGTATTAAATCATTAGGGATAACATAATATAACTTAAATAATCCGAACTTGTGTGACTATTGCTTATATTGGTCTATTTTTCTAAATCATATTATGACTGTCTAATTAAACTTAAAAAGTTATTTCTAGGTTATTCAATAGTTAGTGTTAGACCTCGATTTCGAAGCCCAACATTCGAAGTAATAATGTGTGAGCATATTATCCTATAGGGTTATTTTAAGGAACCCTCATTAGTCACCATCCCACATGAGTGCCGCCCATACTAGTTAAACATCTAAACTAATTGATTTCTCCTATTTCAGAACAGATTTTGGGAAAATTCAAACTACAAATACACTTTAACTTCTTCAAAACAATGTTTCCTTTGTCTCAAGTTTCTAATGAAACCAAGTTCATTCGATTTGGCTTAGAACTCTAAGAATTAGGTCTTAAACCTTTTCAGATTGTTATCAACTAGGACAATACACTATACCCAACTTCCACCTAGAAAATTATAAGTTTTAGGGACTTACTTAAAACTCCATTCCTTAATATCATTTGAAGCTCTCTGTCTTTAGTTTTTTAAGAAACGAGAATCGTCTCACTTAGAGGTTGGATAATGCAGTTATGGCAGAAGGAAATCAAACAAGGTTTTGTCCTCAATCATACTGAACATGTTTCGAGGAAAATGACATGAATTTCACAAAATAAATCAGATTTTAGTGTTCGTTATATGGTTCAAAAGAGAACTTCAAGATCTACAACCTTCATGAAGACATTGAAGACCAATTCGGTCATGTACATGGTCAAAAGTTGGATAAGACGATAGGATTAGATGAAACCAGACGAAGGGTAAGACAAATTGGGAAAATTGTCATAACTTTCCCTTGAAGACTCATATTGAGGTGTTCTTTAGATGGTTCAAAAGATAACTTCAAGATCTACAATGTTTATGAAGACTTTGAGGACCAATTTGGTAATCTATAGGGAAACAGGTGGGATAAGACGATAGGCTCAGATGAACCCAAACCAAGGGTAAAACGAATTAGGAAAATTGTCATAACTTTCTCTAGAAAACTCAGATTGAGGTGTTCGTTAGATGATTTAAAAGAGGACTTCAAGATCTACAACTTTTGTGAAGATATTAAAGACAGATTCTATCGTTTAGAGGGTCAAATTTAGACCAGAAGATGTTTTAGTCAACATAAGACGAATCAGAAGGTCAACCTAAGAAGAAACGGTTGGTCAACTTAAGAAGAAGCAGAAAGTCAACCTAAGACGAAGTAGAGTCAACTTAAGAGAAATCAAAAAGTCAACTTAAGATCAATCAGAAAGTCAAACTAAGACAAATCAAAGACAACTTAAGAAGAATTAGAAAGTCAACTTAAGATGAATCAGAAAGTCAAACTAAGACAAATCAGAGTCAACTTAAGACAAATTAGAGAGTCAAACTAAGACAAATCAGAGTCAACTTAAGACGAATCAGAGAGTCAACCTAAGATGAATCAAAAAGTAAAACTAAGACAAATCAGAGTCAACTTCAGACGAATCAGGGAGTCAACCTAAGACAAATCAGAGTCAACTTAAGATGAAGTAGAATACACTCCTGAGCATCTCCAATTATAAGGACCATAACTTTCGACTTTGATGTCCAAATATTTCATAATATATACCATTGGAAATATAAAAAGATAATCTACAAATTTCTAGAAGAAAAATTGTCTAATTCAACCTAGATTGTCCTAGTTTTTCTCCCAAATTTAGAGTACAAATTTTACCCCTATGGAAGACTTAAAAATGAAACTCAACAAGTTGGAAATATCTACTGTAAAACACCATCATACATCATTTTCATCAAAATTTAAGAGTTTTACAAGGCTTTAATGGGCATTTCAAGCCACAATATAACAATATTTCAAAATACCAAAATATAGAAGAATACATGAGCAATAATTTGCTCAAAATGCAACTAAAGCCTTGGTTTATAAAACTAGCTTAAAATACAAAAGTATGCAAAGTCAGAGTGATGCCTTAACCCTTGGTTACTTGTTCTTATGCTCTTCACCTGAAGATGTGGCGAAAAAGGAGGGGGTGAGCTTAAAAATAATGGGTAACAATTTTATAATCGGTAGTAAGCAAAAGCCATTTTAAAACTCACATTAAATCAAGATAAATATATTTTCCCAAAACTCAATTTATCAACAATTCGTGAGCAACTTAATTTATGCATCATCAAACTTACCAATACATTGGAACACATAAGCACATCATAATGGTTTGGGTGGATCCAAAACAGAATGCACTATACAATTCCTATAAGGGCCTTGTGTAGCCATGAACTTAGTAGGGTCCATAAAGGAGCTCCACGCCACTAGCGAATAGGTGAGAGAAGCCTTTGGTCAAAATTCACTTGAAATACTTAGCGGACCATCATAAACTCACATAATCATGTATTTCACATCTTGAAAACTTATTGCCCAAATTGGCACATTTTCGAAACATGATTTCATAAACTTGACATCCTTTCGAAATCATTTCCATTTTTATTTCATAGTTCATCCACAAATTCATAGACACACATGTGTCACTTTCTCAAAGCATTTACAGAACAATAAATGCACATTTTAAAAGTAATTGAAAACATTTATTTCCTTTTCTTGAAAGAAACATTGATGGCTTATTATTCAATTATAAAAATGTAACCCGCCTTGAATTCTTTGACTATAACTTGTTCAAATGTGCCTGTCTTCTTACTCCTCTTGTCTTTTTTGATTCCCTTTCATAGGTAAAAGAAAATCATAAACTCAGAAGGGTTGCAAAATTGAAGACTCACATAGTGCATTTACTAAAATTGATCCTAGAGTACCTAAACCCATGCTTTTCCTAAGTTTTATGAACCAAAACCCTTCCAAAAATCCAAAACATTAAAAGTGTTCTTACCTTAAATCTTCACCAAATGAAGGGATATTTGGTTCAAAAGAAAGCTCTTATCTTCCTCTACCTTTTTCCCTCCTTGCACAACCTCAAAATCTTTCTAAAAGGTTTAGAAAAGATGAAACCCTAGCTCAACTCTCTTCTCCCTCTCTACCACCAAAGTCTCTCTTCTCTCTCTTTGTAATTTGTTATTTCACTTCCTTCTCTCCCATTTTCGTTTTTCCCCCTCTTAAGGAAGAAAACAACACTTCTTTCTTCCCCTTTTTACCCTTAATGATTGATGAAAGTCTACCTTGCCCTTCCTTTAATGCCTTAGAGTTTTTAAACTTAAGTAAGCTACCCAAAATACCCTTCTATGCCTCCTTACTACTTTTAATTCAACTAACCCATGCAATAAATCTACTATCATAGACCTAAAGAAAAACTAACTCCTAAAAAAATCTAGGGGCCAACATTTCTCCCCCTCTTAAAAGAATTTCATCCTTGAAATTATTACCTTAGTCATTGAAGAGTTATGGATACTTCTCCCTCATGGCTTCGAAGGGCTCCCACGTGGCCTCTTCTACAGAATATTTTCTCCATAAGATTTTTACTAGTTGAACCATCTTGTTCCTGATGACCTTTTCCTTAGTGTCCAAGATCTCTACTGAAATCTTCTCATAACTCAGATCATCTCTTAACTGAACCTCAGTGGTCTGAATGATGTGAGCAGAATCTGATCTAAATCTCCTTAACATGGAAACATGAAAGACATCATAATTCTGTGATAATTCGTGTGGCAATGCCAATCTATAGGCTAGTGGTCCAATCCTCTCAAGAATCTCATAAAGACCCACATAACTTAGACTTAACTTGCCCTTTTTGCCAAATCTCATAATTCCTTTCCAAGGAGATGTCTTAAGGAAGACTTTCTCACCGATTTCATACTCCATTTCCTTTTGGTGTGCATCAGTATAACTCTTCATTCTATCTTGAGCCATTTTAAGTCGTTGCTTAACTATGTTGACCTTATCTACTGTCATCTGAAGTAACTCTGGCCCTAATAGTTTCCTTTCTCCTTCTTCATCCCAACATATCAGACTTCTACATCTTCTTCCATATAGTGCTTTATTAGGGGCCATTTGAATAATCAAGTGGTATGAATTGTTGTAAGCAAATTTGACCAATGGAAAATGCTCATCCCAAGCTTCTTTAAAATCCATCACACATGTCCTAAGCATTCACTCAAGGGTCTGAATGATTCTTTCAAATTGACCATCTATCTGGGGATGAAAAGCCATGATAAAATTCAACTTGGTCCCTAGAGCCTCTTGTAAGCTTCCCTAAAATCTTAAAGTGAATTGAGGATCCCTGTTAGAAACTATAGAATCTAGAATCCCATGTAATCTTACTATCTGTTTAATTGCCAAAAAATGGGCTGAGTTCATCAAACGATCAATAATAACCTATATGGCATCATGCTTCCTACTAGTCTTGGGCAAATCCATCAGAAAATCTATGATTACTCTTTGCCACTTCCATTTAGGAATGGACAATGACCTTAACTTGCCTAAAGGTGCTTGGTGTTCAGCCTTGACTTACTAACAAACTAAACACTTGCTTGCATATTCTGCTATATCCCTGTTCATGCCTTTCCACCAGAAATGCTCTTTCAGATCTATGTACATCCTGGTGCTACCTGGGTGCATGGAAAAAGGCGCATTATGTTCCTCATTAAGTATCTCATCCTTTACTTCCTTAACATTTGGGATACAAAGTCTATTCCCTACAACCATAAATCCATCATCCCTCACTACCACTTCAGATTTCTTACCATTCTAGATTTCTTCTTAAAGTTTAAATCCATCATCCCTCACTACCACTTCAGATTTCTTACCATTCTGGATTTCTTCTTGAAGTTTACTCAATTCTACATCCTGTGGTTGTAACTCTTTAACTTTCTCTTTAAGTATCGATCTCACTTTAAAATTTGCAATAATACAATCTGGCTCCCCTTGTTTTAAGCTTATTCTAAGCTTAGCCATCTCCTCTAATAATGGTATATAAACTGTTTGAACATGGGCTATTGATGATTTCCTACTCAAAGCATCCGCCACTACATTTGCCTTTCCTGGATGATACTCAATCAACAAATCATAATCCTTAATTAGCTTTAACCATATTCTCTGCCTCAAATTCAACTCCTTTTCGCTTAATAAATACTTGATACTTTTATGATCCGTATAACTCCTCATTTGAACCCCATATAGATAATCTCTCCAAATCTTCAGGGTAAAAACTATTGCTACTAACTCCAGATCATGGGTCGGGTAATTCAGTTCATAAGGCTTTAGCTGTCGCAAAGCATAAGCTATTACCTTGTTTTCTTGCATCGACACATAACCCAAACCCTTTCTTGAAGCATCACTGTATACTGTATAACCCTTATCTCCCACAGGAAAGGTTAGGATTGGTGCACTGGTCAATCTATGCTTAAGCTCCTTAAAGCTCTTCTGACACTCCTCACTCTATATAAATTTCTGATTCTTCCTTGGTAACTTAGTCATCGGAGCAGCTATCATAGAAAATCCTTCAACAAATCTCCTATAATAACCTGCTAGCCCCAGAAAACTCCTCACTTCTGTCACTATTTTGGGTGTATACCAATTCACTACTGCTTCAATTTTCCTCGGATCAACATACACCCCATTTTTCGAAATTACATGTCCAAGGAATACTACCTTTTGAAGCCAAAACTCACACTTGCTGAACTTAGCATAAAGTTCCTTCTCCTTCAATGTTTGCAACATTATTCTGAAATGTTCCTCATGTTCTTTTTCACTCTTGGAATAAACCAAAATGTCATCGATAAACACTATGACAAACTAATCCAGATACTCCCTGAAGACCTTATTTATAAAATCCATAAAAGCAGTTGGAGCATTTGTCAATCCAAAAGGTATGACTAAAAACTCATAATGTCTATACCGTGTCCTGAAAGTTATCTTGTTTACATCAAACTCCCTGATTCTGAGCTGATGATAACCTGACCTGAGACCAATCTTACAAAATACCTTTGCTCCTTACAGCTAGTCAATCAGATCATGTATTCGGAGCAGAGGGTACTTATTTTTTATGGTCACCTTGTTGAGTCTCCAGTAATTAATACATATCCGCCATGTTCCATCCTTCTTCATAAAAAACAAAACCGACACTCCCTAAGGTTCCTCCAACTGTTCCTTAAGCTCCTTCAGCTCAACTGGAGCTATTCTATAAGGTGGTATAGAAATGGATGTGGTTCTGGGAATCATGTCGATGACAAACTCGATTTCCCTCACCGGTGGCAAACCAAATAAGTCCTCTAGAAACATGTCTAGAAATTCCATCATAATGGGAAAATCCTATAACTTCTCTTCATTCACGTTAGTGTCCAAGAAGGCTTCACATCCCTTTCCCATCATCCTGTTAGATAGCAAAACCAAAATGATTTTTTGTGATAGTGTTTTCCTGTCCCCTCTGAAAATCACCTTATCACTATTGCCCAGATCAAATTCCACCTCCTTGAGGCTACAATCTAACTTCATGTTATACTTCTCCATGACATCCATTCCAAGTATAACGTCTAAACCTTTTAGATCTAAAGGTAGTAAGTCCATTACCAGTCTAGCACCATCGATGAAGAGCTCACATTCTCTATACGCTTGACTTATTATCACATTCCTTCCTAGAGGAGTACTAACAATCAAAGGACTATCCAAAGGCACTGAATTCACACCATATAATGACATGCTTGCAGAAACAAATGAGTGCGTGGAGTCAGAATCTATCAAAACATATACTTCAGAACTAAATAACTGAGTCATACCAGTAACAACTTCAGGTGGGGCTACAGCTTCCTCTCTAGTCATGGAAAACACCCTTGCTTGAGCCTGTCCCTTAGGCCTTCCTAGAGGAATAGCCTTCTTTGTAGCTCCAGAACTACCCACCTCGATGATTGGTCTAGTTCCCCCTATTTTTGCTCTCCTTGGGGCTTGTAACTGTGACCCCTCTCGCTTTGATACTTGGGGACAGTCCTTGATCATGTGTCCCTTCTCTCTTCATCGAAAGCATGCTCCAAGTAACTTGAAGCACTCTCCCCTATGAAGCTTTCCACAATGTTCACATTGGGGTTCATTTTTCTGCTCTTCTCCACCCTGTTATTGCCCCCTACGATTAAGACTTGCACTGAAGCTGCCCTTGATTGCTTGTTGGTAGCCGAGGCACTACTCCCCATCTCACTCTCTTTGTGGAAACTCTTCATACCCCTCCTAGGCATTAGAGCACTTACCCCTTTTTTGGAAAACTACTTTGGATTCTTCCTCTTTCTGCTCAGTTCATTCTTTATATTCTCCAGTGTTTTAGCCTGGAGTGCAGCATCTACCAGCTGTTGGTAGTCACAGAAATTGTGGATCAAGACCTTCTCCTTGATCCCCAAATGGAGACCTCCCTCAAACTTGCGGCACTTATCCTCCTCATTTGCTATAATGTTGGCCGCATATTGAGAAAGCTGGATGAACTTCAGTTCATATTCACTCACACTCACGTCCCTCTGTGTGAGCTCCTTGGCCTTCTCTTGTACATAAACTCTAGAGAGGTACTTCTTTTTGAATACTTCCACAAAGTCTCTCCATATCAACACTAGAGGCATGATGTGACTGTGGGGTACTGATTCCCAACAATGAAGAGCGTCCCCTTGGAGCAAGCTCATTGCATAATCTAGTTTCTCCTCATCATAGCATTTCATCTGAAGCAGGACTCTCTCAGTCCTCTTCAACCATGCTTCCACCTCTTTCAAATTTGTACTACCATTGAAATATACTGCTCCATACTTCTGGAGCTTGTCATACTGTCCACTCCTATCTACTACAGCTGGTGTCGACCTTTGTGACCTCTGGCTCATGGCATAAGCGAAAGCTTGAGCAAAAGCCTGGAAGAACTGCAAATCCATGGGGTTTGCTTGAGGCATCGGTGGAGGCGGTGGAGGCATTTCCTATTGCATACTAGGTGCCTCAGGATTTGGAGCAGAATGTGTCTCCGCACCTTGTAGGACAAAGGATTCATTCGTGCTCCCTTGGTGAGAGCGAGATCAAGTTATAGCTTTTCGAGTTCTCCTTCGAGGCGGCGTTTTCACTCCTTGAATGTTAAAACCATTGAAAACTCTTAGTTCATGCAAAACAACTGTTCAAAATATGCAAAACAGTTCAAATCGTATAAACAATTTCAAATCGTGTGAAACAACTTAAAACAACGCATGTTATTCATTTAAAACAATGCACATTCCTTTCATGTCGTAAACTACCCATTTCATACCTAAGTTACTCCTAGACCTAGTCCTACACCTGGACCTAAACCTAGGCGCTTTGATACCATAAAAATGTTCGACCCTAATTTCAGAGCCCAACATTTAGAGTCATAAAGCGTGAGCATATTATCGTATAGGGTTATTTCAAGGAACCCTCATTAGTAACCATCCCACATGAGTGGCGCCTACACCGGTCAAACATCCAATCTAACTCATTTCTCCTATTTCAGAACAGATTTTGGGAAAACTCAAACTGAAAATACACTTTAATTTTTTCGAAACAATGTTTCGTCATTGTCTTAAGTTTCGAATGACACCAAATTCATTCAATTTGGCTTAGAAATCTAAGAATTAGGGCCCAAACCTTTTCAAAGTACTATCAACTAGGACAATACACTATACCCAACTTCCACCCAGAAAATTGTAAGTCTTAGGGACTTAGTTAAAACTATATTCCTTCAGATCATTTTAATCTCTATGTCTCTAGTTCATTTAGAAACAAGAATCATCTCATTTAGAGGTCGAATAACGTAGTTATGGCAGAAGGAAATCAAACAAGGTTTTGTCATCAATCATACTGAACATGTTTCGAGGCAAATGACATGACTTTCTCAACATAAATCAGATTTTAATGTTATTTAGATGGTTCCAAAGAGAAATTCAAGATCTAAAACCTTCATGAAGACCTTGAAGATTAATTCGGTCATTTATAGGGTGAAAAGTGGGATAAGATGATAGGATTAGCTAAACCCAAATGAAGGGTAAGATGAATTGGGAAAATTGTCATAACTTTCCCTAGAAAACTCATATTAAGGTGTTCTTTAGATGGTTTGAAAGATAATGTCAAGATATACAAATTTTATGAAGACCTTAAGGACCAATTCGGTCATATACAGGGTAAAAGATGGGATAAGATGATAGGATCAGATGAACCTGGACGAAGGGTAAGATGAATTGGGAAAATTGTCATAACTTTCCCTAAAGAGCTCAGATTGAGGTGTTCATTGGATGATTTGAAAAAGGACTTCAATATCGACAACTTTTATGAAGACATTAAAGATAGATTCTATCAACTAGAGGGTCAACCTAAGAATAAGCAGATGGTCAACTTAAGAAGAAGCAGAAAGTCAACCTAAGACGAAGTAGAGTTAACTTAAGACGAATTAAAAAGTCAACTTAAGACAAATTAAAAAGTCAAACTAAAATGAATCAGAGTCAACTTAAGATGAATCAGAAAGTCAATTTAAGACGAATCAGAAAGTCAAACGAAGACGAGTCAGAGTCAACTTAAAACGAATTAGGGAGTCAACCTAAAACGAATCATAAAGTCAAACTAAGATGAATCAGAGTCAACTTAAGATGCATCAGAGAGTCAACCTAAGATGAATCAAAAAGTTAAACTAAGACGAATCATAGTCAACTTAAGACGAATCAAAAAGTCAAACTAAGACGATTTAGACTCATCTTAAGGCGAATCAGAAAGTCAAACTAAGACAAATTAGAGCCAACCTAAGATGAATCAGAAAATCAAACTAAAATGAATCAGAGTCAACTTAAGACGAATCAGAGAGTCAACCTAAGACGAATCAGAGTCAACTTAAGACGAAGCAGAATACACTCCTAAGTATCTCCACTTATAAGGATCATAATTTTCGATTTTAATGTCCAAAAATTTCATACTATATACCGTTGGAAAGCTAGAAAGATAATCTAAAACTTTATAGAAGACAACTTTGCCTAATTCAACCTAGATTATCCTAATTTTGGTCCCAAAGTTAGAGTACGAATTTTACCCCTATGGAAGAGTTGAAAATGAAACTCAACAATTTGGAAATATCAACTGTAAAACACCATCATACCTCATTTTCATCAAAAGTTAAGAGTTTTACAAGACTTTAATAGGCATTTCAAGCCACAATATAACAATATTTCAAAATCCTAAAATGCAGAAGAATACATGAGCAATAATTTGCTCAAAATGTAACTAAAGCCTTAGTTTATAAAAGTAGCTTAAAATACAAAAATATGCAAAGTCGGAGTGATTCCTTAACCCTTGGTTACATGTTCTCATGCTCTTCACTTGAAGATGGGGCGAAAAAGGAGGGGGGTGACCTTAAAGCTCGTGGGTAACAATTTTATAATCACTAGTAAGCAAAAACCATTTTAAAACTCACATTGAATCAAGATGCATATATTTTTTCCAAAACTCAATTTATCAACAATTCGTGAGAAACTTAATTCATGCATCATCAAACTTACCAATACATTGGAACACATAATCACATCAAAATGGTTTGGATGGATCCAAAACAGAACGCACTACACAATTCCCATAAGGGCCTTGTGTAGCCGTGAACCTAAGGGAGTTCATGAAGGAGCTCCATGCCACTAGCGGATAGGCGAGAGAAGACTTTGGTCAAAGTGCACTTGAAATACTTAGGGGACCACCACAAACTCACATAATCATGCATTTCACATCTTGAAATCTTATTGCCTAAATTCACACATTTTCGAAACATGATTTCATAAACTTGATATTCTTTCGAAATCATTTCCGTTTTTATTTGATAGTTCATCCACAAATTCATACACACACATGTGGCACTTTCTCAAAGCATTTAAAGAATAATAAATGCACATTTTAAAAGTAATTGAAAACATTTATTTCCTTTTCTTGAAAGAAACATTGATGTCTTATTATTCAATTATAAAAATGTTACCCACCTTGAATTCTTTGACTATAACTTGTTCAAATGTGCCTGTCTTCTTGCTCCTCTTGTCTTTTGTTATTCCCTTTCATAGGAAAAAAAGTCACAAGTTCAAAAGGGTTGCAAAATTTAAGACCCACACAGTACATTTACTAAAATTGATCCTAGAGTACCTAAACCCATGATTTTCCTAAGCTTCATGAACCAAAACCCTTCCAAAAATCTAAAACATTAAATGTTTTCTTACCTTAAATCTTCACCAAATGAAGGGATATTTTGTTCAAAAGAAAGCTCTTATCTTCCTCTACCTTTTTTCCTTCTCGCATAACCTCAAAATCTCTCTAGAAGGTTTAGAAAAGATGAAACCCTAGCTTAACTCTCTTTTCTCCTGTCAACCATTGAAATCTCTCTTCTCTCTCTCTATAATTTGTTATTTCACTTCCTTCTCTCCCATTTTCGTTTTTCCCCCTCTTAAGGAAGAAAACAACACTTCTTTCTTCCCCTTTTTACCCTTAATGATTGGTAAAAGTCTACCTCGCCCTTCCTTTAATGCCTTAGAGTTTTTAAATTTAAGTAAGCTACCCAAAATACCCTTCTATGCCTCCTTTCTACTTTTAATTTAACTAACCCATGCAATAAATCTACTATCATAGACCTAAAGAAAAACTAACTCCTAAAAAAAATTTGGGGGTCAACAGTTAGAGTTATTTAACGAGCTCTTCTTAATTAACTACAACCAAAGGAAAAACTAGAATTAATAGAACTTGATGTTAATTCATGATCAATAGTCTAAAGACAGGCGTGATGATGATAATTCATTGACGTATGTGAAATTATTGTTAGGCTAATATTAAACCAAATAACCGAATTTCAAATCATTAATCAATTTTATCACTTTTGTTGTTAGATTGAGTTACTTTTACTTATTAATTTTACGTTATTTTTTAATTTTAATCAAAGTAGAAAGTTATTTCTAGGTTACACAATAGTTAGGGCTAATTAAGGAGCTCTTCTTAATTAACTACAACCTAAGGAAAAACCAGAATGAATAGCGTTTGTTGTTAATTCACGATCAATAGTCTAAAGAGAGGTATGAAGATGATAATTCAATGACGTATGTGAAATTATGCTTAGGCTGAGATTAAATCAAATAACTGGATTTCAAATCATTAATCAATTTTATCACTTTGCTAATGTTAGATTGAGTTACTTAAACATATTAATTTTACATTGTTTTGTGGCAACTAATGGTATTAAATCATTAGGGATAATCTAACATAGGTTAAATAATTCGAACTCGTGTAACTATATCTTAGATTGGACTATTTTCTAAATCATATTATGGTTGTCTAATTAAACTTAAAAAGTTATTTCTAGGTTATCCAATAGTTAGGGTTAATTAAGGAGCTCTTCTTAATTAACTACAACCTAAGGAAAAATCGGAATTAATAGAGCTTGTTGTTAATTCACGATCAATAGTCTAAAGAGAGGTATGAAGATGATAATTCAACGACGTATGTGAAATTATGCTTAGGCTGAGATTAAACCAAATAATTGGATTTCAAAACATTAATCAAATTTATCACTTTGCTAATGTTTGATTGAGTTACTTCTACATATTAATTTTATGTTGTTTTGTGGCAACTAATGGTATTAAATCACTAGGGATCATGTAACATAAGTTAAATAATTTGAACTTGTGTGACTATATCTTAGATTGGTCTATTTTTCTAAATCATATTGCGACTGTCTGATTAAACTTAAAAAGTTATTTCTAGATTATCCAATAGTTAGGGTTAATTAACAAGCTCTTCTTAATTAACTACAACCTAAGGAAAAACTAGAATTAATAGAGCTTGTTGTTAATTCACAATCAATATTCTAAAGAGAGGTGTGAAGTTGATAATTCAAAGACGTATGTGAAATTATGGTTCGACTGATATTAAACCAAATAGCCAGATTTCAAATCATTAATCAATTTTATCACTTTGCTATTGTTACATTGACTTACTTCTACATATTAATTTTACGTTGTTTTTTTAATTTGTTCAAATTAGAAAGTTATTTCTAGGTTATCCAATACTTAGGGTTAATTAATAAGTTATTCTTAATTAATTACAACCTAAGGAAAAAACCAAATTAATAGAGCTTATTGTTAATTCACGATCAATAGTCTAAAGAGAGGTGTGAAGATGATAATTCAATGACGTATGTGAAATTACGCTTAGGCTGAGATTAAACCAAATGACCAGATTTCAAATCATTAATCAATTTTATCACTTTGCTATTGTTAGATTGAGGTACTTTTATATATTAATTTTACATTGTTTTGTGGCAACTAACTGTATTAAATAATTAGGTATAATGTAACATAAGTTAAATAATTCGAACTTGTGTGACTATTGCTTAAATTGGTCTATTTTTCTAAATCATATTGTGGCTATCTGATTAAACTTAAAAAGTTATTTCTAGGTTATCCAATAGTTAGGGTTAATTAACGAGTTCTTCTTAATTAACTACAACATAAGGAAAAACTAGAATTAATAGAACTTATTGTTAATTCACGATCAAAAGTCTAAAGAGAGGTGTGAAGATGATAATTCAATGACGTATGTGAAATTATGCTTAGGCTGATATTAAACCAAATAACCAAATTTCAAATCATTAATCAATTTTATCACTTTGCTATTGTTAGATTGAGTTACTTCTAAATATTAATTTTACGTTGTTTTCTAATTTGTATCAAATCAAATTCCGTGTTTCACATAGACATAAAATTTAGGAAAGTAATAAGAATTAATCTCTGCGAGATCGACTTAGACTTACCACTAGGTATAGTTTTAGTCTAGTTATTTTGGTAACATTATGACACGTAACCAAGTGTTAAGCTATAGAAAAGGAAGAAAGTAAGCCATTTTATGTTCTATATAAAGGGATGGACAAATTAAGGTAAAATCACTTGGAAGGAAAATTTAGAAAAGAAGTTTAAGATTAAGAGATTGCTTAGGAACTCTTTATGGAGCAAAAGTCTAACAATCAACAGCAAAGCCAAACTAAAGTGGATAGAGGCATGTAAACCAAAAGGACAAGGAGGATTGGGGTCGAAAGCTTTAAGATCCATCAATAAAATGCTCCTTGCTAAGATAATTTAGAAGATCTATATTGATTATGAATTCTTATAGGATAATAGATCCATTTTCACTTTGTCAAAGGCAAAAGCTTCCAGATCATTAACCTAGAATCCCATTTTTCATGTATTATGATTCAAATGCTAAAATTAAAGGAAACTTTATCTTCTTACACCTTTCATGTTATAGGGAATAAGGAAAGTACTTGGTTTTGGAATGATTATTGACACCCCTTTGTCCCTCTCTATAAAACCATATTATTGGCTAGGTTGATTCATTGCATTCTAGCAAGCTTTATGGTTAGAAAATTTATTTCAAGAAATTGCTAAGTGACCCATTCTCATTTTCAAGATTCCTATTACCCCATATTTAGTAACCTACCTTCCTGTTTCCTAGCTTCTCAAAAGTTGGCAAAATCATCTAGTCTTGTCATAACTCTAGTTCCATGACAAGGAAAACCAACTTAAACCTTTTCATTACTTCATAACCTCTATTCACATGGTTCAACCTTCAAATCTTCCTAAAGCATCTTTCACCCTTTGGATTGATTTTTAAAGGGAGATTTAGCACTAAGGATAGACTTTTCTATAGTTCCTTCTCCAATTTATGTTGTATGTTATGCAATATCCAAGCTGAAGACACTAACCACCTATTTTTTCAATTCAATTTATCTAATAAACATGGCTTCTCTTGATATAACTATGTAGGATTACTTACACATCTTCAACTTAGGATCAACTTATCATTTGGGCTTCCTTGGTCAAGTCAAGATGTATAGAAAATTATAAAGTACTTACATCAACTCTAAATGGTTTGGTATATGCCACTTGGCAGGAGAGGAATAATAGAATTTTCGAAAGAAAGATCTAGGAACCCATCTCTTTCTACAACAACACTTTAGCCTAGATTAGAGAAATAATTGTTACTAGAACTAACAAAAACAAAATTAGATCATAATTAGATTAGAGTTAGAATATCTAACAACAATCAATCCTTGGAAGATCGTGTGGAATAGAACTCGATGCATGCATGGTCTCTAAAAGCTCAAATTGGCCTAAGAACATATGATCATATTTAGGGCCAAATGTGCTCATCAACTTGATGAAGAAGCTCCTAGGAATGCTTATAAGGAATTTGATGACTGGCAAAGATACTCCCTTGCCAAATCAGAATATATTGGTTGGTTATTTTACCTGCTTTGTTTTGCTTTTAGCAATCTTAGTTTTTTAGGCAATTTGTGATTTTTTCGTTAATATATCTCCTTAATGGTGTAGTACTTGGTAGCCTATAGCTTTTGCCTTGTACTTAACTCTTTAACTCCTTTTCCTTCACTTAAAAAAAATTAAGATTATTTAATATGTTAAAAATTAATGACAAACAAAATATTAAAAGGAATGAAAATAAAAGTTAATGCGTATTAGAAGATAAGCACTAGTTATACCAACAAAGAGTGGAAAATATTATGATAAGTATTCAAAATTTAGACCTAGTTATTTTAGGTACATTACAAAAAATTAATACAATTCGGAAGTTTTATTAAAAAAACGTCGCGGATTGTAAAGACTTTTTGTGATGTTTAAAAAACATCATAAAAAGTTCAAATTTTCACGACATTGTATGAAAACATCACAAATTTGTAATACTTTTTTTGACGTTGTACCAATAAAATGTCACGAAATAGAATTCGCAACGCTTTGTTGAATAAAATGTCGTTGATGCCTTCAATAACATCTTTAAACCAAAAGATCTCCCCTTTTACATTTCGCTTTGTTCCACTAGAAGAAAGAACTCTCCATCTTCAACTGTCAACCATGAGAACCCGACGGCCTACGACCTCCAAAAGATCCCTCCCATTCCAATTCATTAGACGTAAAGGCATGTCGTCGATGATAACCGCAGTGAACTTGATGACAATGGGAGGATGGTTGAGGTGGAGGAGCAGTCTAGTAACCTAAAGGGTAGAGAGAATTAAACAATGGCAGTTTTCGTAAAGAGGAAAAAGGTGGAGTTAAGTTGAATATTCCTCAAAATAGTAACATCGGTAATAGTTTGCCACCGATTGAGCCAGGTAATGGTTGTTAAGATTCGTGTATTTTTTGAAAGTTTAGAGCTTTTCCAAACGAATGAAGCGTTTTCTTTTTTTGTGTAGAGTTTTAAGGGGACTTTGGTTTTGAATTTTTAAATAGGGAAAAGGGTTTCATAGAACCAATCAAAATCGTTAAAATGTCCACCAAACAATTCACCTTTAGAGGCACATTGTATTGGTTGTTTCATTGGATTGTTAATTGTTTGCTTAGAGGTTTATATGTGAGCATGTGGGTTGTTTTTTGCCTTTTCTCTTTTGCTTTGTTTCTTTTATCTTTGGTTTACTTTTTCACATTTATAGAGTACTCATGCAGTGTTTGTCAAGGAATTGCAGATAACACACTTCCAAGCTATACTTCGTATTACGAGTAGAAGAAAGAAGAACGCCCCCGATGTCAAGAGTTTTTCTCATGAGCTTAATTCCAAAGGATTTAGGCCCTTTTCGGTTTGGAGGTCTCAAGCTTTTGGTCATATGGAGGTATATTCTAGAAATTACTAGGTGGTGTGGAAGTTGATACATGACAAGCAGAAGGAGGTTCCTGGTCAAGAACTTGACAATGTCATTGCAAAGCACAGAAAAATTGAGAAAGCTCAGGAGATTGGCACTACCAAAAGTGTCAATTCAACCAGTAGTAGTTATAGGATGTCATCTTGAAATAAGCTTCCTTCTTAGTTCCACAAAGGTTAGATGCTTTTTTGATTATCTTGTTGTATCCTCTCTGTCTCTTAACATGATATGATACTTACAATATCCTACTTTTTGACCTGTATTTTACCATACGCAATTTGCAGGTGGAACTAGGATTTGAAAATAGTATGATTGATGACATTTTCTTTATCCCTGGGTATAAACTTTGTGGATTTGTTGTTGCTCAAGTAAAAGTCATTATAAGGGCAAAAATTTTGATTTTTGAATTGATTTTAATTTGAAATTGTCTAATGTGCATAAATGGGTATTTTCATAGAAAGATTTTCTTTTTGGTATAATTATGTTAATTGGTTCACCTATTAATGGCCAATACTGAAGATAACTTCTTTTCTTGTTTCATGTGGAAATTCTTTTTAATCATTTCTAACCCAATAGAAAGAAATCTTCATTGTGATTTAAGGACAGTCTAGCTTTTCATGTATAGGTGGATGAATCTTGTTGGTGTTTCATTATTCTGGCCAGTAAGTAAAAGAACTTGACATTAAAAATATGTTGAGTTAGAATTTTTTACTTCGGCATTAAGGTTTTCCATTAATGCTTGTCATCTACCTTAATTGAACTTTTACCTTGATATTTTTAG
>JANSVA010000004.1:33398253-33418174 GCA_025504915.1 Erythroxylum reticulatum
TAAGCAACTTTTGCATCCAATTTTCATTTATTTAATTGCTTTTCGGTATTAAGAAAGAGCAATAAGGATAAAACATGAGATTGTTTTATAGTAGTAGTAACTAATAGACTACATATTAAGTATTTTCAGTTTAACGAAAAAAGGAATAAGTCATGGAGCGGGAGGGCTTGAGCTGTGCTTGTCAATAGTAATATTGCCTTAATATTAGCTTTCATATTAGCAGCCTAGATACTAGCCTTCATATTAGCAGCCTAGATACTAGCCTTCATATCAGCAGTCTTCATATTAGCCTCATAAATTTGTAAATTTTCATTTATTGTATTTCTACAATTATATACCTAATTTGTTGTATAGTCTTGTATATAAATACATACAGACCAGTAAAGTAGAGAAAAGCTTTTCCACCAAACTTTGGTCTTTTGCAATATTATATTTGTGTTGTTATCATGGTATTAGAGCCATTCTGAAATTCGTTTGTCACAAATATATAACTTCTTGGCTATTACAAACAATCAGTTCGTGTTTTTCACAATTTACCTTTGGTCTCAACAAACATTCAAGTGCAATATATAACTCTCTTGTGATATCATGGATTGTGAAAAACCTGATACAATATATGTTAAGATTAATGCGAGGAACTATCCTCTTTGGGAATTTCATTTTCGTACATTCATAGAAGGGAAAGAATTATCTAGAATGCTAGATGGGTCCTTAAAAGAACCAACTGATTAGAAAGAAAAGGTTAAATGGAAAGCAAATAATGCTAGAGTTATCAATTGGATTTTAAATTTTTGGGGAAAAGATATTACTTTGACTTTGGGGTCATTTTGTACTGCTAGCACCATATGGGATCATCTTAAGAAAGTATATTCAACACAAATCAGGTTAGACAATTTGAAATTGCGTATGAGATTGCTAAACTTTCTCAAGATGATAGAGATATAAGAACTTTTTATTCTTAATTATTGGGATTATGGATTGAATTGGATATAGTACCTTTGAGCTTTGTTGAAGTTGCAGTGTAACATCTCGTTCTCATATTAAGAGTTAGAACCCAAAAATATGGTACATGTGAGATCAATGAGGGATTAAGAAAAATGCATCTCATGCTTATGCATAATGTTAGCATAAACGCATGTGAATTTGAATTTCTGCACATATTAAGATGACTATACATGTATCCATTGACATTCCGGGTATAATTGATTTGTTAATGTAATATTATTGAGAATTGTGATTTATTTGCAGTGAAATCCGAACTGGAGAATATAAATTGTTGATTTAGAATTTTTGATAAATTTTAGGAATAAATTCCGAAAATGTTGAATATTATTAAACTAGAAAAAAGCCACTTGGTGAGTAAATTGATGGAAGGAAATAGAAATAAGAAACAAATAATATTGGGGAATTGTTAAAAATGATTTTAGAAATTATTGAGAAAATGACTTTGAAAATTTGGAGATGACTTTAGAATTTGTGATAACATGTTATTAAGAAAATTTTGGTGATAATTGGAATAAAAAGATAGGAGTTATGGAACTAGTTAGTTGAGAAACTAGTTAAAGACTTAGGAATTGGACAAGTGTCCAAATCTTAAGCTCACGTTCCTTTTAACTTTGAAAGACAAAGACACTGTTTTGTCTTGTCTTAAAATATCTTCTTGGTGGCTTTCTTCTTGAAGCTTCTTCTTCTTCTTCTTCGGATCTTGTTTCACCGAACCTGCACCAAAGCTACGCTTTGCTTTCCTCTACCTATTACTACTCCCATTTTGTTGTCTCTTTCTTTTACCATAAGAAACCTAACCCTACAACCTTGGAATGTGGACGATCTTGTGATATTGGAAAGCTAGAGTTCAAGTGAGTTTGAAGATTTTAGAGCTTTAAACAAGTAAGTATTGTATGGTTCTTTATTGTTGCGTAAGATGAAACATGCATCATGTTAGTTAGCCGTTGATGTTATAAAATGAAAATGTACATATGCTAAATTTGTATGAAAAAAGTGCAGAAAATTCAGGAAAAGTTTTTATATATATATATATACTCTATTTTCACTATGTATAGGTGAATTCTTTGGGTGTTTTAGAGATGTATTAAAATGAGTTTAGAGTTAAGGAAATGATGTAAGGTAATGTCGTGATATGAGAAAGAATGATTAAAAGGATAGTTAGAGAAGATAATGGAGAGGTGCAGAAAATGGAAAATGTAGAAAAATGAAGAAGTGCAGAAGCTAAGATGAACATTCATATATGAATGTTCTGTTTTTTATATTTATGAGTAATAATAGATTTTGATTTGTTTTTGAATGATAATGACCTGAGAATGAAGAGGAAATGAATTAGAAAAGATGATTTATGCATAAGATGTGTTAGATGTAAAATGTAGGAGTTAAAAATATGGAAAAAGTGAAAGAAGAATTTTGGAGTATGATAGTTGTAATCTTTCCACTAAACATGTATCTGTATTTTAGCTATATCTTGATCTGTATACATCTAAATTTGATTGTTTTAAGTTTAGATTAAACAAAAAACGTGTGACTATACTTTCATGAAGGAATCAATTTTGAAATATGTCTTTAAGAGTTTCAAATTTTGGCTTGAAATCGAGTATTGTGTACTATTATGGATTAGGAATAGTCTGTAGTTATTTTAATATAACTTGTAGAATAAAGAACTAAATTGCAAGAAATTAGTTTCATTAGAAACTTAAGACATAAAGTAACAATTGTTTATAAGAATGTTTGGCCTAAATCCTTCATTTTCATTGTCAAAATGACCGTGTAAAAGTGACCCAAAAGTTTATGTTGGGAAGAGAAGAACAAGAAACGAAATTAGCTGCTTCGGAGGAGAAGAAGAATAGCATAATCATGCTTCTGCATGATCGTGACTTTTCTAAAGAGTTTCAGATTCATGATCATGCATCATTTGAAATGCGTTAGAAACTTAAGATCATGCTCTTGCACGATATTGACTTCTATGGTTACTGACGGGAGACAGACGTGAAAATCCTTTGATCTTTTGACTATAACTTCTTCTCTCAACCTCCAAATGACATGGGATTTCAACCAAAAAAACCCGTAACATATTGTTCTTCATCTCTGCTAAAAATTATGATCATCTGAAAGCATTTGGAAGAGATTGATTGAATTGGGATGAAAATGATGAACATTTCTGGAACTTCATCACTGAAGTATTTTTCATTGAACACACTTCGGTATTTTGGAAATATATTGATCTGTAATTATCCAAATGGAATGATTCTTAATTCAAATTAAACTAGAGACATAGGGATATAATTTTTCTGAAGGATTTGAAATTTAATTATGTCTCTGTAACTCTAGATTTTGGAATTAAAGTTGAGTACATGATACTATTTAAGCTTGTGAATAGTCTGAATTATTTGGAATATAACTTTTAGATTACTTAACTAAATTGAATGATCTTGATGTCATTAGAAACTTAAGACAATGGGGAAAATTTTTCTAGAAAAAAGTGTTGCCAAATTACTTCATTTTCCTTGTCATAATGTTCATGGAAAATAGACCCGAAGGTTTGGAAATTTGGAGATGTTATAAAAAGAAATGAGAGTTTGGATAATGTGTGATCTTGTAGTGTTGGAATAACATTAGTAAATGAATTGTTGATATCAAAGTACCAAAGGTATGAGTTTATTGGGAATAAAGATATTCATATGATTGTAGTTGTGATTCAAATGAGATGAGTAATGTGTATCAAGTTAAAGTGAATGAGCATTGGATTTTTATGAGAGTAAATAATGCCAAAAAAATGAAATGATGAGAAATTGAGTTATAAAATGAGAATGTGGGTAAAGTACGAAATTTTGATAATATGCTCGGGATTGTCATTGAGCATGCATTTTAAATAGTTCGTATACACACTTGTGCATAAATAAATGTTTATAATTGTGCAAAGTTATTAATGTGTGTGTGCAAAGTGTGTATTGCATAATTTTTCGCATTTAGACGTTTCCAAATCATGGAAGCTAATGCTAATCTGGAGCGTGCTATGAGCCGGCCTAGATGGTCTTATTTTAAGTGATTGTTTTGTTTTAAATTTCTGTATTGAATTATTATTAATATGATTAATGCGAATGTGTTGATTCCGGACAATATATGTCCGAGGAGCTTCACAAATGTGAGAACATTGAAGTGCTCCTTAAATGTGAATTTGATTGAAATAAGTGTACACAACTTGACTGTTAAATGCCGGAACATGGTCTGATGATAAATGCGTTTTGAATATGAATATGCATATGAATGAAAAAGTGATTCTCAACTTAAATGTTGAATGCCGGACTAAAGTCTGATGACATGTGAAAGTGACTAATTGATCATATGTGATTGATGCATCCTATTCTATGAATGCATAAAACATAAAGGCAGTTGTGATCGGAGTCACCAGTGAAAAAGAACTTAAAGCTCGATATGTGATAAGAGTCTCAGGCTCAGTTTTGAATGTACCCAATATTCACTAAGGGATATGAGACATTAATTGATATAGCTCGGTATCCACAAAGGATATGGTTCAACCCAGTAGCCACTAAGGGATATAGGCTAGTGAAAAAGGTACTCGTTCACAACAAAGTAACAAATTGAAAGTGAGTCTCATATTATAATAGTTTGAATGACTTATGAATGTGATATGTGATGAATGTAAAATGTGAAATGATTGATCAAGTGTACGTGATTCAATATGATTATTAATGAATTGATGTGAATTATATGAATATATGAACTGTATGTGTCATGTGATGGAATGAGCCATAGAGGATGGTCAATCATTGAGTTTGCAAAACTCACAAAAAATTTGCAATATTTTTTCAGGCTCAGAACAGTTACCCCGTTAAGCAAATAGAAGTATAGCCACTGTATTCATGTAAGAGATAGAGGTTGGGATCAGTTCACATCTGTATTTGTATTTCTTTATTTTTGTATCAAATTGAGTCTTCTAAAATTTTTTGGGAAAAGGTTTGTAAGAGTTTTGTATCTGTAATGGGCCCAAAGGGCTACTAATTTGCTGATGATTTGTTAAACGATTGCAAAACTTGTGATTGAAAAAGCTTATGAATAAAGTGGACCCAATTGATTATTGATTTCCACATACACTTGTGCTATTTTTGAAAAAAATTTGTATTGAGTTTCAAGTGTTTAATTGTTCTAGCATGCTTGCGGGTTACGCACTCGAACATCACTAAAGATGTTGGGTACATGTCTTGCAAGAGTAGGGTGCTACATGCAGCGTATGAGACACTAAAGAAAGAAAACAAGAGCAAGGTGCTTCAATTCCTTATAAAACACAAACCTGAGTTTGAGAATGTCAAGGCTAACATCATCAATCGAGGCATAATGGACAATGATTCAGTTTTGGTTTACCTTCTTCAAGAAGAGACTAAACTTCGTACTCAAGCTCATTTAGACGCTAAAACTAATTATGTTGATGTTCTTTAATTAGCTTTGCATGGTAGGTCCCAAATGAAATAATTTGGTCTAGACTCCAGCAATGTTCAATGCCAATTTTGTAATGGTTTCGAACATATACAAGCTCATTGCAAGAAGAGGAATAAATGCAATTATTATAAGAAGAAAGGACATTTGATACTTGAGTGTCAACTTTTAAAAAGAATAAACAAAACCTATCTGCATTTTGCATTGCTAGTTCAAGTTAAGAATGTGATACTAGTGGCTTCACTAAAAGTTCCTCAAACCTCACTCAAGAAGCCATACAATAGATGATTCAAACTACCTTACAAACGCCTCTACCAAGTGTTATTTCTTCTGCTTTTTCTAATGCTGGTTTATAAGGTGAAAATAAACATCTCCTTAATCTCCTTGGTTCCTTGATTCTGCGGCATTTAATCACATGTCAAACTATAAACACAATTTTCCCAAACTTCATTCTTATCCTCCAAACCAATTTGTTAGTACTACTAATGGTGAAAAAATATCAATAAAAAAGATAGGAACATTTTCTTTGAATAAATCTCTTCCTCTTTCTAATTCCCTCTATGTCCCCAATTTAACTTCCAATTTAATCTTTATAGGTAATTGGTTGATAACAATTATTCTATTAATTTTCCCCATCTAGTTGTTCTATACAGGACCTTAACAGTGGGAGGGTGATCGAGAAGCATTATAAAAAAAGAAGATTGTTTCACTTGGACCTAGATAATCCACCACAAGAAAATTAGGTTTTAGTAATGAAAATTGTCGACGAAAAATAAAGATTTTTCATCGGGAAACAAATTTGGCGATGGAAAGAGTCGCCAAAGAAACAGCAGTAGATAAAATTTAGCGACGAATATAATGAATCCGTCATAAATTTAGCGACGAAAATTTATATATCTAGTGGTAAATTTTTTTCGATGAATTTAGAATATTCTGTTGCTAATTTACCGACAGAATCATAATATTCCACTAGTGAATTTACCGACGGTAAGTTGTAGGTCAGTCGCTAAATTTATTGAGGGACATACAACATTCTTTTGCTAAATTTATCAACAGAATATATTATTCCATCGGGAACTTAGCTAAAAAATGATGTATTTTGTCGGTAACTTACCATTGAAATATATTCCTTCGGCAAATTACCAACAGAATATAATCCTCCGTCATTAATTATTGACATAATATTGTATTTCGTTAGGAAATTTAATTATGATAAACTTCAACCATCATTTCTCACTTTTTGTTGGTAACTTACCATCGGAATGATATATTCCTTCAGCAAATTACCAACAAAATATAATCCTCCATTGTTAATTATTGACATAATATTGTATTTCATTAGGAAATTTAATTATGATAAATTTCAACCATCATTTCTCACTTCCTATCTTAGTTTTATATCGACAATTTAATGATTTTTTGTACATTTAATTTCTGTAAATAATATAACATTGATTGATAAATGTAAAGTAAACATTATCTTGAATGGTATAATAAAATATTATAAGGTACACGAATAAGTATCTTGAAAATAACTGTAAATTAAGAATTTTTACAAAAACTTAAGAGTAGCAAACTATCAAATACATTCATTTATCCAGAAGCTATACAGGTGGTGAAGGTGGATGCTTTGACTGCTGCAATGAGGTCCTATCCCTACCTTTCAACTCATCCACCTCATGATGGAACTGGGTTATGCACTCCATCAACCTCTCTACTATGCTCCCAAACTAAAGGATTCTCCTATTTGATGCAGACCGTCTACGATCTAGCTATATTGGATGTGGAGGATTATGAACAACATATTTTTGCAAATGAACCTAAGCCGAAAATCCTTCCATGGTGTTCCCTACCACCCACTGCATCAAGGTATGCCTGACTCTCATCAACAATTTTTAGAGTTTTGAGACTGTCGTTCAATGGTTTTTTATATTTGGTCCTATCATTATAATTGTTTATTTTAATAAGTGATACTTTTTAAGAATTAATTTCAAAATATAGATTTTACATACATGAAGTTGTCTGCATCAGGTGTTGACAAAAATTACACCATCATATTTCATAGTATGAGTGTGCAAAAAAAGCTGGCATTGCGTAGGCTTTTTGCCCATAGACTTTTCCTACATCATAATAAATTGTTATAAGTGAACTACAGTTTACAAAAATTTCGATAGAATTTTCTCTATTTTTATAATATTTACTCCTTGTTAGACAAAAAAATTGAACTCAACAACACAACCATTAATGGCACTGGACATTTATAATATTATTATTCTTCATAGTGCACATATATTTTTATTTTAAATTTCATAAATGAAATTACATTGAAATCAAATTTCATACATCAAAGTACAAAAATCAAAATACAAATGTAAAGTTTTGATACTTACAAGTTGAAGTGCATGCTCCTAGTGGCTCAAAAATCCTCCAATGTGTTCAGGTAGACTTTCTCCATCCGGTCCTCCACGTCTGTTAGCAGAATTGCGCTCTGAAATGGATATTGCTTTGGATGATGGCCAATATTGCTGCCAACGAATCCATATTTAATCAGATATGTATGGTAGTCGTACACCATTCTTGTGTATTGAAGTAAGAAAGTCTTTATAACGTGAACAAGCTCACCTCTCCCATACATTATAAATTACAACATCAAATTTTGGATCCTAAAAAAATTCTTTCTGAAAAAAGGGAAAACATATTATAAGTACTTATAAATGAAAATATTTATCTAATTAATGTATAAAATTAGATAAAATAAAAAAAGATTAAAGAATGTATTTTGTGTACCTCAAACTCCTGATAATAAAGATCCTTTGTTGGCTGAGAGACATTCTTCTATATATGAACCTCAAGATCTATCCTATTCTTGAACTTGGATGAGATATTTCTTGAGCATGTTCCAGATGGAACCAACCTAATGTATATGTTATTTATATCATTTTCAAATTAAAACCTATATCTTTAATATAAACCTATGGTGTTATCATGAATTACAAAATTTTATAATTTTGCTTACAAATTGTTGACAATTGTGATATAAATTCTTCCATCAACTCCTTTAGCTCTAGGGTGGAGGTTGCCTCCTTCATCCGCAACATTTACCCTTGATATCTTTATTGGTATAGGGTTAGTGGATGGTGTAGGGATGGTGGATGGTGGATGGTGCAGCAAGTACATAAGGTGATGCCTCATTTAGATGTGCAGTAGTTAAACGTACAGCAGGTGATTTTGTAGCATTTGCAGAATGTGATGCTTCACCTAAAAATGCACTGGCTTCTCCAAATTGTTGTAACCTGAACCTTGGCTGCATCATATCCTATTTTCTTTTTGGTAGCATATTTTTAACTTGAAGTTCACATTTTATTGAACTTTCTAGTAACAGAATAATATAAATTCAATATATAACAATATATTGTTAATGCAATAATATAATTTATTTCTACAATATTATATTATAAACACAAATTAATCGTTATTAGCACTTAATTGTAAATCAAAATCATCATCTTCTTCTTTCTCTGAAGAATTAGAATCAAACCCAAACTCCTCTTCAGATCTATCGCGCTCTTTATCCTCTCTAGATGAAATTTCAACATATTCATTATTTAGATCATTTAAAGATTCATTCTCGTCATATGTTACACATGCATTCATTTAATAAATATCTTCCTGAAACGCTTCACTTTCAATTCTCTTATTTTCTTCTTTTCTATGTAATTCAAAAATATCTCTAAGTTTTACTTTGCATAAGGCTAACCAATCTAACTTATCTCATCGTAAAATGGGAAAAGTCACATAATAAACCTGAATCACTTACATCGCCAACACAAATCATTCAAATTGTCTAAATCTTATTTGCTAATTGATTTCAACTAGATTGTATCAGTTGTGCACTTTTGTTCCAACATTAGGAGTTGGATCAAACCATTCACACTTAAATATCACACTCCATTTTATTAGCAATGCAGGGTACTCAATTTCAAGTATCTCAATAATTTTACCGTAGTAATCATTCAATTCTCCCTATATGCTAACCCCACTATTTACTGTTGCCATGCTATGATCATGATATTCTATATGAAATTTGCATCCATTAATAAAATACACCAGCTACGATTTAACAGTTCACAAAGTTCCTTTCGCAAACTTGTTCTCTATTGTATTTGGATTTTCTTAGGCCTATACAAAAAACAATTTATCATATTAAATAGTATAATTTCATCTAATCACGATGATCTGATAATTCAACCATTTCAATTATTACAAGTGAAAACTTAAATATTTCTCGAACCATCAATGAAAATGTCTTTCAACTTCTTTTTTTATGCAAGGTAAATAGTATATTGCATAAAATCATATGTACATAGATCCTTGGGGCATAACCTGATCCACTATGTAATCCAAAACTTACATCAATTACAACCACTTCCCCAATACATCCAAAGGGAAACTATAAATAAAAATACACCAAGTTCCCCAATACACCCAAAAAGAGGCCATAAATAAAAGTACATTAAATTTTCCTCTACCTCCGATGCATCAATCAAAATATACAATCATTTCCCCCAATACATAAAAAAGAGGCTATAAGTAAAATTACATCGCGATCCCTCGTACACTTGAAGTGTCAAAATGTAATAAGATCTGTAGGGAAAATTTTATATAAGATTCTATACATTACTGTTTTAATTTTGAGAACCACATCTAAACTCGTCACAGAAGTAGACTCTAGTTGTATGGTGTTCCATATCTTCCATACCATGTACATGGTGCACATGAATGCAAATCTAACAACTTGGCTTCTAATACATGCTCCGATTTAGTCTTTCCAAATTTCACCTGTAATGGCACACTTGAAAAATAAATGATCAACAGTTTCTACTTCAATATTGTAGAAACCACATGTTCTATCTATCTCTATGAATTGTAAATTATCCTTCATTAGTAGTCTATTCTAAAGACTAAGCCATGCAATGAAGAAGAATTTTGGAGGTATATATTGCTTCCATATAGAAGTCATACATGGTCTTCTTGTTTGTCTAACTCTGTGATGAAGGTTGCCATTTACAAACATCTTTTGCATACCATAGACTACTTCCCTTCGGCCTCCCAATTTTTCCACCAATTTATCTCGAATCTATGCCAGTCTTTTCAATAAAGGTGAGTCACGCTTATAGGGTTCCCAATCCCATATTGATATGTTCTTCAAGTACATTTCATGTATCCATCTTACCCATAATGAATTTGCTTTAGCATGAATGATCCATAGTACTTTGGCTAACAATTCCGAGTTCCATTGGTTGTAATTTTTCAAACCCAGACCACCTTCATCTTTTGGAGAGAATATATTATCCCATGCCACTTTAAAGTGCCTCTCTCCCCATAAGAATAGTCTACAAATAGAGGTTAGCCTCTCCAAATTGGTTGTAGGTATAGGAAATGCTTGTACCTAAAAGGAAAGCACCCCTTGAATAATACAATTTATTAGCTTAATTATGCCCGCATATGAAAGGGACCACTAAAAATTAGGCCACCAAAACCTTCATCAAGGCCAATGGTGCCCCCAAATATCAGACAGGAAAATCCCCTAAAGGGTACTCCACCATCTGCCTTATAATCTCCCTCTCATATCCACACACCCTTACTAGGTATAAGCTGGACTTCGACACATTCACCTTTAGCCCTGCCACCCTGTTCAAATCCTCCAACACATCTACTATTATGCCTATAGAGGCTTGATCCCCTGTAGAAAATAGCATAAGGTCATCTGCAAAAGCAAAGTGTGTAATACCTAGGTGTTTGCGCTTTGGATGGAAGTGAAATTGAGGATTTGTTGTTCTATTCTTTAACAGCCTTGAAAAATATTCTAGCCCAACTAGGAATAAGGTGGTTGACATCGGATCACCTTGTCTTAGTCCTCTTCAGCCTCGAAACATCCCATACAGTGATCCATTTATTGAGATGGAGTATGAAGTGGTCTACACACATTTCATAACCCACCATATAAATTTTTAAGGAATCCCAACCCTCTCATCATGTCCTCAAGAAATCTGCATGCAACCGTATCATAGGCTTTTGTTAGATCTATTTTTATCATGCATCTTGGTGATATCCTCTTCCTTGTATAACCACGAACAAGTTCTTAGACTAAGAACACATTGTCAAGTATATTTCTCTTGGAATAAAGGCAACCTAAGCTGGATCAATAATTCTCCCCACAACTTTCACCATACGTTCATTCAAAATTTTGGTTATCACCTTGTAAACCACATTCAGGCAAGCAATGGGTCTAAAATCAGTTACCTTTGGTGTAACCTTAGTTTTAAGGATAAGAGTGATGATGGTGTGGATGATTTGCTTCAGCAATTTTCCAGTGATAAAGAACTCCTGTATAGTTGAAATTACCTCTGGCCCGACTCTTTGCCACTATTGTTTAAAGAAGGCTAAAGTGTATCCATCTGGACCCAGGGCTTTCTCATTTCCTATGTCAAACATAGCCCTTTTGATCTCCTCCTCACTGATTGGTGCAACCATTGATTCTTATATCTGCTCATCCAGAACTAGTTCATTCCTTGCAACATCCAAATCAAGCCTATACAGAGGAGAATCTGTTCTTAGAAAACCTTGGTAATAGCTTAGAAAGTAACTTACCACTTCTGCCATCGAAGAGCTAGCAGTTCCATCTTCCCTAATGATGTGGCAAATAGTTTGATATTTTCCTCTTTTCTTAGTCATTGCATGGAAGTGTTTGGTATTTTTATCAGCCTCAATGAGATGTAAGCACTTAGCTTTTTGTTGATAAAAATTCCTTTCAGCATCCAGTAGGAATTCTACATGCTTCCTCTTAGTCTTCACATCTTGGATTAGCATAATATCATCATGCCTATTGAGGGAAGCCTTATAGGCTGTTTGAAAATCCTCTTGTGCTTTCTTAACTTTACTAGAGATATTCCCATATGCTTCGAAGTTCAACAATTTCAAGGGGTATTTTATCTCTTTAAGTTTCCTGCACAGGACATACTGGGTTGTCCCCTCCACTGCATTCTCCCATCTGTTGTCTATAATTTCTTGTATCTGTGGATGTTTCAGCCACATGTTAAAGAACTTGAAGGGTTTCTTACCTAGTTGTTCCTTTCGGGTGAAGTCCACTAAAACAGGGCAGTGGTGAGATTCTGCCTTCATTTCTAAGAAATAAGCTAAGCAATTGTAACCTAGAGTGTCCCATGCTTGATTTAGTAAAACCTGTTAAGTTTTTCCCATAATTGATTTTTGTTCCAATTGTAATACTTCCCCCTACTTAGAGCATCCTCTAGCCCTAAAGCCAATCTAAAGCCCAGTAAACCCTTAAGTAAGTAAGCCGAGGGTGGCTGATAACCTAGCCTTTCCCTTACTGCACAGACACAATTAAAATCACCCGTAAGGATCCAAGGCCTCACTGCTTCCACATTCATTTCCTGGAGTTTCTACCAAAGCTCCCTTCTTCTTGTAACACTATAAAGACCATATACAAATGATACTGTAAAGGAAAGCTATGATGTACAGCACTGAATTTCAGCATGAATGTATTGGTCTCTTACCTCCAAAACCTGACACTTATAGAAATTGGAATTCCATATTATACACATTCTGCCACAAGCAATAGAACCAAAGTTGTGGCAGCAATCCGAACCTCTAAATCTATTTCTCATCATTTTATTCAAACTATCAATGGATAACTTAGTTTTAAGTAAACAAGAGAAATTACAATGGTGTTTTCTAAGAAGATTGACAACACTATATTGCCTCGAGGCCCTGTTTAGGCCTCGAACATTCCAGCAAAATACCTTCATTTTATAGGTTGAGGAGGTCTACCCCCTCCAGCCTCCTTTTGATTTTTAGTTTTGCTTCTCATTACCAGTCTATTGCTACCTTCTAGCCTTTGCAAGTTCCTCCTCACATTTATTGTTTTATTCTAAATTACTGTCTTTCCTTTATTAATATTTTTGTGATTTTTCACTTCCTTCCATTCTCCCTGATTCATTAATGTGTTTTCCATCTGAGGTTGGAAAACTAGTCCTCTCCTTTCTGTTAATTTCTCCCTACCCCTATTCCTTCTGCATCTACTTCATTTTGCAGTTGTTGTTCTCCTTCCTTTTTAGGATTTTCATCCTGAGCATCTTTAGCATGGTTACATGATTATACCTGTATGGCTTCCTCCTTCTCTAGTTTAGGCTTATTCAGATCATTATCATGTTTAACCAGTTCAGTGTCACCTATATTAGTAGTCTCCTCTGTCTACCTCTTCTTGATTTTCCTTTTACATTCAAAAAGGTTATGGCCAAATTTCCTAAAGTGACAACAGTAACTTAAAAGGTCTTAAATATCACCATTTCAATATATCTATTGCCTTTAGGCAATTTTACCTCAAAACTTGTCACAAGACTTTTGGACACATTAACTTCCACCAATAATCTTGCATATCCAATTATTGACTTCATGCTACCAATATTATATGTGCACAAAGGCTTTCCAATTCAGGAATCAAGTTTTGACAACCCCCTTTCAATCCATAGCTCCAAAGGTACATTGGGAAGCTATAGCCAAATGGGAACTTCCATGAAGTCTTGGTAGTCAAATACAAAACCTTGGGAAAGTTTCTTTAGTAGAAGAGTTCTTCCATACACTATATATGGACCTCCTGCCAATACATTAGTTCGATCCTCTTCTATATCAAATTGGAAAATCATCCAACCCTAAGCATGAGGCAGAATATTACACTGTACATTCCATTTCTCTATTTTCCCTTTAAGAGTCTTCATCCCTAGGAACCTCCCTGTGAAGCAACCCACAATGCAGTATCCCCATGTTTGCTCAATTTCTGTTATATCGTCTTCCTCCATGGTAACTTCCTCATCTACTTGGACAAAGTCTAGCTACATCCTATGTTTCATCTCTCACTTATTACTGAATATACTGACATAAGAAGGTTTAGTGTAACCTTCATCATTCTTGTCTGAAGTTGGTTCTGGCATTCTGTCGAGCACCTTCAGGGTAGGTTCCTCATCCTCTTAGTCTGATGCTTCCGTGGTTACATTCTCCCCTTCTATATCCTCATTAGCTATGAATTCATCCTCATCCCCCAGTTCTTCAATACGCAACACCCGAGTACCCACATTTTTTGTTTTATTCAAGAACTTACCTTCCCTGTTTTTGAAACCTGAATGCTCTAGTCTTTCCCTCTTATCCTTGTTTCCCCTCGCTTGTTCCTATCTACAGACATCAGCGTTGGACTCATCCACTGCTTTCATTATCCCATGATTATTTTTCTTCACCTCCGCGTTACCTTGAATCCTACCTTACTGTATTGCTCTTGTTACTCCATTTCTGCTTACTCCCGAAGCCATGTTCACTTCCTTGTCACCTCCTGCAATATTCTGCATATTGACCTGTTTCGTTAAAGGATAACACTTAACACTTACTTCTTGTACTTCATCATCAGCAATGTCTAGGTTTCTCATAGACGCCTCTTGGGCTGCCTGTAAACCCACGATATAGTCTACTGTAATGTCTTTGCCTTTATGAGGTGTCTTCTTCTTCTTACCCATATTCCGAACCCGAGAAGCCTGGCAAGGTTGTACCATACAATTTCCAACCTTTGATGTCAGCAAGAATTTCAATCTCTTTATTTCTTCTACTATTAACATTCTTTTAGTTGAATGTCCATATGTTCATCCCGGATATTTGAAAATGGATTAGTTACTATCCACATCACTTATTTCTCCCCATCGTAATTATGAGAAACTTTTCTATAACTTATGTGCACATGCGGCTCAAAATAATGTGAAAAAAAATACTTAGTTCCTTTACTAAATAAGCATTACATATCGAACCTTTAACTGTAGCCTTGTTTTTAACGTTTTTTTTCAAGTGATGCAGATACATACATTACAAATAGGACTATTACAATTCTGTGATTAAACATGATATAAGTTTTATTTAAATATTGAATATAATTTACTTTCAAACGGATAAATTCATTGATATTGAACCGGACCAGTAAGTTCAGCCTCTTGTTTTAAATGTACGAGCAGATGCTCCATATAGTAAAAGAAGCTTAGAGGGAAAATCCCTTCTAAGTTGCACAAGATAGCTAGAATTTCCCTTTCTAGTTTTTCCATTTCACTCAACTTTATTCCAGATGATGTTAATCTTTTAAAAAACAAACTTAATTCTATTGTAGCTTTCCAAACCTTATTAGATAGTAACTCCTACAATGCAATTAGAATTAGCCGTTGCATAAACATATGACAATCATGACTTTTCATCCTAAATAATTTGTACTTCTACTCATGTCCACACACCATGCCAAGTTCAAAACATAACCATCAAGAAACTTTAGAATTTTCAACCATTTACACAAATTTTCCTTTTGTTTTTTATCCAAAGTGTAGTATGCTTTTGGATGTTTACCAGTGCGAAGGTCTTTATCTAACTCATTCCTTCAATAAAAAAGTTTCAAATCAACTTGTGATTTTGCATTGTCCTTTGTCCTTCCATCAATGTTCACTATGGTGTTGAATAAATTGTCAAAAATATTTTTTTCAATATGCTCACATCTGGATTATGACATATCAAATTACTTTTCCAATATGGGAAATCCTAAAAGATATGTTGTTTTCCCCAACCAAAGTTTTGACTAATACTTCTATTAACTTCTTCAACTTCAAGTTCTGTAGCTTTTAGTAACCTTAATTCATCAATCTCCTACAATATCTCTTCACCAACTTTGTGAGGGGAAGGAGATATTTGTACTATCCTATTCTTAATGAAATTTTGTTTATTGCATCTAAACGGATGATTTAGAGGAAGAAATTTCCTATGGTTGTCAAACCAAGATGTTTTGGCCCCATTAGGAAAGTAAAACGCATCAGAATCATTGTTACAATGAAGACAAGCCAATTTCCATGCTATGCTCTATCCAGACAACATAATATATGCAGGGAAATCATTAATAATCTATATCAAAGCTGCTCTCAACAAAAAATTTTGTTTAAGAGACACACCATATGTCTTTACACCAAATTCTCAAAAAGGATACAATTCAGAAACCAATTAAGAATTTATCAATTTAATGCTCTGTATTCATAGGCCTTGACTCAATCACTATCAAGAACATATATGCCTCATTCATACACATTTATAGAGGAAAATTATAAAGAGTAATTATAATTGATCGTGATGAATATTGTAGGTTGGATTGACTAAACAGTTGGAATCTTTATGGCGACAATCCTAACCTAACATTTCAACTTTCAACTACAAACTCAAAATAGATGTTATTGAAATATTTCCATGTGAGAGCATCTAATGGATGACTCATTATTCCATCTTCCTATTCATGTTTATTATGCCATCTCATGTGAGATGCAGTAACATCAGAGGCATATAGTTTTGAAGTCTCCGAGTTAACGGGAAATAAATCATTCGTTTCAAAGGTACTAATTTCTGTTTCATAGAATGCTTTCTAAGTTTGAACCTAAATTGACCACAAAATTTGCACTCTTGTAATTCCATATCATCTCCCCAAAACAATATACGTTTAAAATTGAAACAGTCAATTTTTGCAACTGGCAAACTAAGAACCGTAATAAGTTTCTTCATATTGTAGAAATTATACCCCGTAATAAGTTTCTTCATATTGTAGAAATTATCAACCATTGTATGATCAACAGGCAATGATTCATTAAACCAATCAAGAATTTTATCCAAACTTCATTCAGAAATATGCCCTTTAGATTGTATGTTTAATATTCGAATAATTGAAGATAATTGAGACATGGTCTCCCAATTTGGACATAATTATTAGTTAGTTGATTTTAGTATTTTAGTAAGTCAAAAAACTTTTTCACATGTGGGTTCGATTCTTCTTCAAGATTTTCTATATTTGCTTGGAAGATATAACTGGTTGCATCATAAACTATTTGGGTGTAAGGATTTTCAGTTGCACCTACATTATTTGTTATAAATATAGTCCCCCTTTCAAACCCATGCACATTTATTGACAATTCTACTTCATTACCCCTTAAGGGATACAAATTATTAGATCTCTATATCGTGTCCAATTAAAATAATTTGGAACAAACTCTTTTCTTAAAAAATGGAGATTCACTTCATCAATAGGAGGAAAACGAATATGTGTGCACTTTTACCTGGATATTTGATCTTTGGACCATCCATATATGCAAGATGAGAACCTGCATAGTGAATAGAAACTTAAACTCCCTCAACAAACTCAGGATTAATGAAACTATTAAGTGTTAATCGTTTATACATCCAAGATCTATCAACATTATTCATTTCTTCAAAATTGTTATTTAAAAAGGTGATTTCATAATTAATATCCTTCATTCCTCTAACTTTATAGAACATTTATTCTTTAGTTTGTAGAACATCCCCTAAGTTTTTACAAGTCTCTGATCATTTCCCCTCCAAATTGAAACCAAATATCCCACCATATGAGTTCATAATTAGAAAACTCAACATATGTGAGTATCAGTCAAATAAAACAATATGCCAACTAAACACTATGGCACGTGACATTATTTACACCTGTGAATCTAGAAAGGGGCTTCTCACTGTAACTCCTAGGCTCATGGAATTTTTCATCGATAAGCCTCATGGGAGCTATATTACGAGTTTCTAGCCTATATACCATCCTATGAGTTTTTTATACTTCAAATCATCCATAATTATACAAACCTATATTACATGCAGTAAATACTTATGTAATTCATACATCTATCCATAAGTTAATCTAACAATATTCCAAACACCAACATACAAAAACAAGATAACTATGTTTGAATTAATCACCTACAAGTTGATTTCCGAAGTTTGATTTTAAACAAGCACTATAGTACGTGCCATTGTTATACTATATGAATCGAGAAAGCAAGTTCTTGTTGTGACTCCTAGGCTCGTGGAATTTTTCACCGATAAGCCTCATGGAAGCTACATCACAGGTTTCTAACCTATATGTCATCCTAAGGGTTTATTATGCCTCAAATCATCCATAATTATACAAACTCATTCGACATGCAGTAAATACTTAAGTAATTCATACATCTAGCCATCAATCATTCTAACAATATTCCAAAAAACAACATACAAACTAAGATAATTATGTTTGCGACTACAAGTTGATTTCCAAAGTTTGATTTTAAACAAGCACTATGGTACATGGCATTGTTACACCATATGAATCGAGAAAGCAAGTCCTTTCTGTGACTCTTAAGCTCATGGAAGTTTTTACCAATAAGCCTCACAGGAGTTGCATCATGGGTTTCTAACCTATATACCATCCTAAGGTTTATTATGCATTTCATGTCAATTACATGAATTTCTTATATTAAGACTAAATTTGAATTAATCACCTTCAAGTTCAAGTATTTATGTTTCAATTTAAATAATGCCTAAACATAAATACTTAGAATATTAATCTCTGGCCTAAAATCTCATCAATCATTGTTATAGGTAAAATTGCAAAGAACAACACAAAATTAATCACATTATAGACATTACTTAGTTGAACAACTTACCTTGATAGATGGACAATCGTAAACTACAAAGAAGACGAATAGGGTTGGATAATTATCGATGCTCTTCAACACAGTGGCCTGCAAGAAATAAAATAAACAAAAATATAAAAATTATGGACCATACCATTGGAAAAGCTAATCTAATCACTAACCTATGAGATGTAGATGAATGAATTACATGAAATACTTCATCAAGAAGAGGTGATTTTTAATGTCTCTAAGAAGGAGGAAAATTATATATAAGACTTATATAAGTGAGAGTGATGAAGATGATATAAATATAATCACTAAGAAATTTAACAAATTATTAAAGATTAAAGGAGAAAAGTAAATAAGCCTAAACCTAGAAGACATGGTTCCTATGGTAAAAATATGCAAAATTTTCATATAAGGACAAAACAAAAGAGATGTAACACTTCTGCAATCATATAGGCTTCATTGTCATCAAATTTGTCATCATTCATAACAATTCCTAAAGTTCTTCTTGCTTAAATGAAATCAAAATCTATCTTCATTACCCTAAAGACCTCATAATGAATATGCTAAAATTGATTTTTTTTGTTCTTATAGAAAAGAAAAAAAAGCATTGTTAAAGTGGAAAAACTAGAAACCATGAAAAACGTCTCCCTTTGTTAAAGACCTCTGATCGGTGTATGGTTGAGTCTTTGGATCACTCCCTTGGAAATCGAACCAAAACTTTAATTCCAAGGATTGCAATATAGAGTGCAACCCCAGGTCGTCTCACTTAATCGGAACCTACAGCAAATGATCTAAGCTAGCCTAATTGTCATGAAATGCAAACTAAATTTGTAACATCCCATTACCCTAGGGTACGCACCGGGACGCCCGTAGGTCATTCCGATACATATCCTAAGATAAGGGAG
>JANSVA010000004.1:33419484-33435392 GCA_025504915.1 Erythroxylum reticulatum
TAATTTCTCCGATTAATCTCTCGTGTACCCGTTTTGTATAATTCAACCCGTTATCCGAAGACGGGATGTTACACATAAAAATTAAAACATGACTTACCTGATTTAGTTTCCAAATCTTCAAAATCACCATTAAACCCTAACTCTTTCATAGAGGAATAGGTTGGGTCTTTCAGTGAGAATGAAGGAGAGAGCAAGGTGGAAGAGTAGCATGAAAGATGAGATTTTAAGGGTTAAAACTCATGAAGAAAAGAGGGAGAAGAGAGCTATGAAAATGGAGAGAAACCAAATAAATCACCAATAGGCTTTTAGGGAAGAGAACATTGTGAAAGCCAACTAAAAAGGGGGGTCTTTTTAATTCAAAGAGTAGTGGGCTTAAGGCATTGTTTGGCAAGTGATATTTATCACTTGCCACATCTCCATTTCTAAAGCATTCCCATCAATTTCAATTGCTACTCCAATTGTTCCCCAATTTTCAATGGCACCTGTTAGTAAATCCTAAAGTCATTTATTAAAATTTCCATTGCCATTGGATAGTAATTTCTACTAACAATTAATAATTGTTTTGCTACTTGGCAATTTTCCTAGCTAAATTACCCAACAATTTCTAGAAATTTCTCCAAAAGTTCCAAAAATTCTATATCAAATTATACACTCCCCAAATCAATTTTCAATACATAATTCCACATTTCTCAATATACTCACATATATAAACAATTATACCCATAAATTGTCAATGAATGCATATACAATTATTTTTACAGGCAAAGATTCAATATTCACGTGTATGTGCATATCATGTAATGTATGAGTATGAAATGCATTTTCTAATCTCTCAGTAATCTCTTACATTTACTGTTTTAGCCTTAACATAGGTAACGAGATGTTACAAATATTGCCTTAATATTAGCCTTCATATCAATAACTTTGATATTAGCCTTATAAATTTGTATATTTTCGTTCATTATATTCCAACAATTATGTACCTTATTTGTTGTATAGTCTTGTATATAAATACATACACATTAGTAAAGAAGAGACAAGCTTTTCCACCAAACTTTAGCCTTCTGCAATATTATATTTGTGTTGATATCAATGCTTTGATTCAATGATTAATCCATACATGAATTTATGGTATTATATCATCTTTATAATGAGTTGGCTACCATAACTTCCAGTAAGCTGGCTCTCCAACGTTAAGTGTAATAAGGAGTGTAAATGTAAGAAAGGAATATCAAAAGAGGATTTACAAAATTTAAAATTTCCTTTTTCTCTTACATCGAAATTCTTGAATACTTGTGTATTTTATTCAAAAAATTTTAGTACATAGGTATATATAGAACTTAAAAAGACAATTCTAGTAGCTCTATATAAAATAATTTAACCTTCAAAGACTTTATGAAAATATCTGCTATTTGTTCTCTAGTAGGGCAATATTCAATGACAATTCATTTTTTGTGATTAATTCACAAATCTTGTGCACCTTAATGTCAATATGCTTAGAAATACCATGGGAAATGGGATTATTTGACAATATAATTGCTAATTTGTTGTCACAACAAATGGATGTAGGCTCCTTTTGCTTCTCATGTAAAAAATTCAATTCTTCCTTAGCTAAATCACTTAGTTAACACAATTAGCTATTGCATTATCTTTTACTTCAATAGTAAATAATGACACAAATGGTTGTTTCTTTGATGACCAATAAAAAGATATTGTTGACCCCAAGATAAGATGTATAACCAGTAGTGCTTTTCCTTATTTCAATGGCTACAACCTAATCATTATCTATATAGCTAAACAAACTTGAAATATTAATGGTTAAATGGAAGATACCATCATTCAATGTACCTTTCACATATCCTATAATTCTCTTGACAGCTTGTAAATGTATTTCCTTTGGTGCTTCCATAAATTTGCTTAATAAACCAACTGCATAAACATCGTCAAGTCTTGTAGCTGTCAAGAATCTTAAGCTGCTAATTAAACTCTTAAAATGAGTTGGATTCACATTTATGATATTGCATTCTTTCTTTAACTTTAATTTTTCTTCAACTATTATAGAGTTTGGTTTAGACATCTTGAATTTTCTTTAAAAATTTTAGCTGCATAATTGCTTTGAGAAATTAAAAATCTCATCTTTCTTTTGCAAAACTTCTATGCCAAGAAAATAAGACATTAATATCATATATGTCATCTTAAATTGTCTAGACATAACCTTCCTATAAACACAAGTCATCTACATATAAGCAAATGATCAAAATATCTTCAATTTTAGTAAGTTTAACATATACTGCATGATCATATTGGCATCTTTGACCATCATGATGAATAAAATAAGTATCAATATGAGTAAATTAGGCTCTTGGTGCCTGCTTTAGTCCATACAAGGCTTTTTTTAATATTTACACATAATTCTGCTTTCCTTTCTTCACGCATCCTACAAGTTGTTCTACATAACCTCTTCTTCTAACAGACCATTTAAGAAAGAATATTTGATATCCATTTGATGCAAGTTCCATTTATTTTGAACATCCAAAGAAATGACCATTCGTACACTAGCAAGTTCAGTAACAGGTGCAAATATTTCAAAATAATCAACACTTAGTTTTTTTCTTGTAGCCTTTGACAACCAATCTTGAATTGTAACGATCAATTTCTCCACTTGGCTTGTACTTCGTCTTATACACCCACTTCCACCAATGGACTTCTTTCTGGTTAGTAGCTTTGCAAACTCCCACGTATCATTTTTCTCAAAGGCATGAATTTCTTCATCCATGGCTTTAATCCAATGAGCATCATTTGCTACTTGTTCAAATGTTAGTGGATCAAAATCTGAGAAGAGAGCATAATTGACTAACTCCTCATTAGATAGATTTACAGCATTGTCTAGCATATAATATTGCAATCTTTATAGCAATTGATACTATCTTTGAGATCTTCTAACCACACTTATTTGAAAATTAATTAGTACTTGCTATTCAGCTTCATCATCATCATCATCATCATCTGCTGTTGGAATCATAATATGTTTTTGTTACTTTTGTTAAATCCAATTCCACATGCCTTTCTCATTACATGTTACATCTCCGTTGATTATTACTTTCTTCGTTTCTAGAATCTACAATCTATAGGATTTTAAATTTTAACTATATCCAACAAAAATGAAATTTTCTCCTTTATCATCAAGCTTCTTCCTTAGTTGGTTTGGAACATATGCATATATGATACATCCAATCTTGCCACTCCAAACTTTTTCAAATGTTTTGTCATGAACACATTTAGTTAAACACCTACTTAAAATATGAACAACACTTAAAGTTGCTCCATCCCAAAATTCTTTTGGCATTTGTCTAAACCTTAACATGCACCTCATTATGTCAATGATTGTTCTATTTCCTTTTAGTTACACCATTTTTCTCTTGAATGTCCCTAGCTATCATTTGATGCTGGATGTTGTGCTTTTAAAAGAAGTCAGCACCTGCAAGATACTCCTAGCCTCTGTTTGTTATATCACTTTCATTTTCAACAAGAGCTTTAAATTTTTTGAATGCTTCAGATTTTTTTTTAGAAAATAAATATAGGCCTTTTCTTTTTAACTATAATCATCAATGAAAGAAATAAAATATTTGCTACCTCCATTAGATGAAACCTCCACAGTGCACAAATACGAGTGAACAATCTCCATGCTTTCAAGTTCTTTATGATTTTCCCATTGGGAATGCATCATTATACTTATTTCCTATAACACAACTCTCACATACATGATCAAAAACAATAATATGAGGTAAACTAGATATCAAACATTTTCTTGACAAATAATTCAATCCTACAAAATGAAAATGTCCAAATTGCATAAGTCATAGTTGGTTATCATCAATTATTTCTAAATTCAAGCATGTAAGTTTCATATGTTGAATCCTCAAAGGAAATAGGCGATTTCGAGCCTTCTTCACATTAGTAACTAATTTCTCTTTTGAATTGGGAATGGTGCTCAGGTCCTTATAATTCAGATATCATATCCCTTCTCCTGCAATTGCCTAGTACGCAATACATTTTTATGCATCCCAGGAATATAGTAATAATAAAAATTATAATTCAAAGAACCATCCTTCATTTTGATGATAATTATTCCTTTGCATTTAATTTTAAGCTTATCATCATCTCCAAATTTAACTTATAAATTGAAAGATTCATCTAAAATTACTGCAACCAAAGTTTAGATACCATATCTCTTCATCTTGACACAGTGAACTACTAGTAACAAGCAACCTTTCTATGTTGTAATATTCTCCTTCATTTTCTACTAAATTTACGTATTATTCAAATGCTTCCGCCTTTCTGTATCGACAATTAATTGACTTATGCCTATATTTGCCATAATTATAACATTGAAAATTTAGTCTCTAATTTCCTCTGCCTCTAATTTCACCACTACCTTGACCTCTACCTTGACTGGTGATTTTTATAGAGGTGTCAAATTCATCTTCCTCTAAATCCTCCTTTGCCTTTAAAATTTCTTCTCTAAAGCCCCTCTTCCTCTATTGTTATTGCCACAACCTCTATTACTTCCTTCTCCCTTTTGGTTTGATTATGTACCACCTACCAAATTTATTAGGCTCTTTAATTCTTCTTCCAACAGTTTCTCTATTTCTCCAAGATTCTTCTTACATAAATTTCTAGCCTACCTTGCAGTTCAGTTATTTCATTTCTTCAAGATTGTAAGAATATGTTATTGTTGTCACAACATGGGCAAAGTTCACAAAATCTTTTCTACCTCTTGAGTGTCTATAATCTCATTACCATACTTCTCATCTTGTTAACAAGATCCATGACACAACAAAAATATCGTTCCACTAATATTAAGGTACTCATCTCACATTTTTCACATTCCCACTTCAAGAATTGCAAATTTGATTTCTAAGCTTTATCTACTCTTTTGTAAGTTTTCAAATATTTCAAGCCTCCTCTATTTTCACATTAAAAATCTTACCAAACACAGAGTAATATACTCCTTAAATAATTTAAAACAATGCTAGTTGATCTTTTCTTTTACTAGCTTCTTCTGCATTTTTTTGTTATACCTTGATCAATATAACTCCAAAAATTGTGAGCCTTTACATGAGTAGACATGAGAATTTGCTAGTAATTGTAATCAACCTTCCCATCTAGTTTGGGACCAGACCAAACAACAATTGTTGCCATCACTCAAACACAAACTTTCTTCTTTATTTTTCTTATACAAGCTCTGATACCAAATGTAGGAGAAGGAATAAGGGAAGAGGATTCACAAATTTTAAAATTTTCTATTTTTCTTACATCATAATTCTTTAGTAAGTAAATATTTATAGAACTTAAAAGACAATTATAATAACTCTCTGGATAATTCCTAGTTAATAACATCTAGAAACACTCAAAAGATAAATACATGAATGACACTTAATGACTTAAGACTTCTAAAAGACTCATCAAAAAAAGATATCGAACTTGAAAAGTCATTAGCCACTCCAATTTAAAAATTGGTTTAATTCCCAACAGTACTGTAACAACCTACCTAAGCCATAGAATTGAAGAATAACGTTGTCAAGAAAATATAAAATGCATGGTGTTGTTGCAAGAATTTTGAACTTCTAACTAAAGGTCATGCTTGATGGGGTGCTAGAGAATGAATTAAAAAGCAACACTTCATACTAACCTAGAATCTTCTTTAAACGATCAAATTGAAAGTATTAGAATAAGAATTGGAATTTGAATTATGATGTATTGCATATATGTATTGGAAATTGTTGTTTGATAAAAATGGAATTGAAGGTAGACATTACTAGATGAATATATTTGAGTGGCCCTGTTAATAAGGTCGAAAATTTTACAAGCATAGAACAATGTTGCTAGCTAGACTAGAGACAATTTAATATCTTCATTTGGTATAATGATTTTTTATTTTTATATTGTATCCAATCTTTAATCTAGAATTTCTATTATTTTTTAATGAAATTAACAAAATATAAACACAATGTATCACGTTAATATAAGAATTGTGTGACATATATGCGTCATTAATAAGAACACCATATCATTACATCAAATTAATGTATTAATAGAACATTTTATATTATAAGTCTTACAATACCATATGTTCATACACCATCATTTCGAAAATTTTGACTAAAAATTATTATGATAAAGTTACTTAACTAAAAATTGTTAATATTATTTTATGTATCCATTCGTATTCTTTTAAATAATTTCTAATATTCTTTTTTAAAAAATAATTTCAAATATTACTAATTTGACTTAAAATCATAATAAATATTAATTAATCATATAAAGAAAAAATATTGTTATATTAAGGTATAAATTAAATATTAACTTATTTCAATTTCATATCTTTACTCACTTCCTTGTATTTAAATAAAACACTTTATCATGTCCTTAGAATTTAATAATACCATTAGTTTAAGTATGACACAAATAAATTAAATTATAAACACATTATTGATAAACTTAATTATTGTGTGATTGATTAAATAATTATTATTATTTTAGATACACTTATTATGACAAATATAAATAAATGCCTAATTTTAATTATTAATTAAAGCTTCTCATTTTAAATCAAATATTTTAATCTAAAATAAGAGAACTTATCTGTGATTCTCACATTCTTACATATACTATTAGTAAATTGATTTAAAATACTAAGATGGATGCATTCACCCATATGGCACATTAACATCATAATGATATAATGTGTTCACATGGTATTTATAGAAACTACAATATCATTATATTTATTAGAAAAATCGAGTAATTTTTTCCTCTAAGATAAACAACTAGTGAAGTGAACCGATTTGGTAACACCCAGGAAAGACCGTCAAGCGAACTCCTAAGACAGTATTTCCATTCCACGTAAAATCACAGGAAAGGACGGAGGGTCACAAATAGTCCTACTTAAAACCCAACCTCCTAGACAGAAATTATTTGCACGGTGTATTTATCACAACCTAACCCGTGTACATACACAAATAGTAAATGCACACAAATAAATTGAACACAACACTACAAATATACCCGATAAATAATATTAAATACTATAAGTGCGGAATAAATAAAAGAGATAAGGAAAGAACACATCCGAAAATTGATAATAGAACTCAGCCAATTTTGCCTATTCTCCGAACACCACTTAAGGCAGTCTGCTCTTATTAAGAACAGAATACTAAATTTAATATGTATACAAATTTTGAATATTTATCAAATTTTAGGATGGTTTAGATTAGAAGGGGATAAGTTATTTTATAACTTGAAATACTCCTCTCATTTTCATCTCTTCCCAATATGGGATAAAAATTTGGTCATCAAAGTCAACAACAAACAACAATATTGACGTAACATATTGACTTGTAGTATTATGAGATTAATATAGTATGTTAGGTTTGCACTTTAGTTATTTCCGTTAATGGAAAACGTTTAACTACAAAAAACTCAATACTCAACATAATCAGTAAATAAGATTCTCTGCTATGCAGCTTTATTTTTGTATTTTTTATAAAGAGACTATTGTAGTGACTTAAGTTTATAACTTTACCGTATAAGCTATTAATCTGGAAAAGAAAAATACATCATTTTGAAATGAAAGTTTTTTAAGCAAAAGATGACTAATTCTTCTCGTGGAATCCAGGTTTAATGCGGTTTCGAATGAGAGAGAAGGAAGTCTACCAGACCGCAGAAGAAACAAAAGTATCCACTTCCGACTCCACCGATTCAAATGTTATCAATCATCGATTAGGAGCAATTATTAAAAGTGATTATATGAAAAGACGCGCTGGTAAGAATATTTAAGAATTTATATTGAAATATAGGACTTCTATTATATGCATAAACAACTCTTCTTTCAAAATAAAGAATTGCATAAAAATAATCACGCCTTGCATTGGACCATGATTTCTAAGTGCGGCTGTGTCTATATTTCATTGGACAATTTGAAATTTATTTAGATTGGACCGGCAGAGGGAAAGTTCAAAAGGTTAGGTCCATATCCAATTAAGTGAAAATAAAGGGTCTAAGATGGGCTTCCAAAAGGGAAGCTTCGTTTTCTATAGAAGGTGGTCCCTAAGTTATAAACCATGAAAAGCCCTAAGCTCACGTGTAAGGGGCTCAGCTCACTTGCTATCCAAACAGTAATCATGTAAGTTTCTTATCATTAGCCATGCAGGAGATTGGCATTATGTGAAATGATTAAATATGACCTCAGAAAGTAGAAACTTAAGGCTAGCGATACTCATGAGATCGTGCCAATTGGGTCTTGGTTAGAAAAGAAAGAAAGGAATAAAGCAAAAAAAAAAAAAAGTCTTTTTACTTGTGCCTGTGGGTCATGTAAACCATAATCTCTGCCAATAAGATCACCCAATGGTGTAAATGATAGAACTTGACTGAAAATCTCCCATAGGGCCTTCCTTTCACGTGTATAACATCAATGCAGTCAAGCATATCTCACGGGTCAACTTCTTAGCTCCCTCATGGGTGATGCAATCATCTCTCCCTCTTTCTTCTGCTTGGGGAAAAAAATCGAAAGGGAGAGAAGTTATATTTACCTTGTTGGGGGTCTCTGCTGCATAATTGTATTTATTGGCAATGTAGTAGATAGATTATGATAGCGATGATGATGAAGGTAGTGGTAGTGCTGGTGGGTACTCAATGAAAATGCCTGTTTTCAGTTTTCTGTGACCATGCAAAAATTTCAACTGCCATACTCATTTATGAGCAAAAACTGCCCCTAACCTCCCTCTAAATCATGAATCCCACATTTCTTTCTAGTTAAGGGGGACTCGATGTTGCTACAGAAAAGCAAATTCCTATTTAATAGGGCGTTGAAGGATTGATAAGAGACCATTATTATTGAGGTTTGCCATCATTGGCTGTTTCAGAACAAGTGATAACCTTGGCTCCTCAATGACTTAACCGAGTTACTCTTGTACTTCTGTACAGAAGCCTTTTCCCCGTCCCCCCTACATGCTTGTCTTGACTCTTTAACCTATCCCAGTTTGAATAGCAGATGAACTGACAACTTTAGATCTACTCTAACTTATTCCATTCCCACCATAGTCATCTACCATTTAGTACTAATATAATCTTCAGAACGCTAAGTGCAAGGTGCCAAGGACCTAACGAACTTATCTCCATAGTTCATGCCATATATAGCAGTTGAAATATTAAACTCACCCCACCCAGAAAGAGAAAATAAATTATTGTCAAACAACTACCATAACTCTCATCTAAATTGTTGATATCTAACTAAGAATTAGATCAAGTACAAAATTCTGAAGCTATGAAAGCCTGGTTTGAAAAAGATAATAGAACTCAAGTTTTTCAACCTCAAAATGAAAGAAATTCAATTATGTATGGGGGATTTTGGGAAGATTCTATCGCCCAATACGGCTAAAGGTCTGACACTCCAGACGAGTTCACTCATTCTAGTTTAAGAAACATTTTTCGACGGCAGAGAACTTATTAGAATTTTCTTCACCTTCAAAAACAAAAAGCTCAAATAGGTAAGCAACGAAAAGGCTTTTTTTTTTTATTTGTGGAACATTCCATCGGAAATAAATCTATAAGAACCACTACAAGAAAAGAAAGAATTAGCGACGGAAACTTACTGACGGAAAATATACTATTGCAAATTACCGATGGAAAATCTTTTTCCGTCGGTAAAATTAACGAGAAAATTTTCGTTTAGCGACGGTACTAATATTCGTCGCTAAATATGCAGGAAAATTATCGCGGCAAATTTTGCGAAAGACTTTAGAGACAGTATAAGATTTCCGTCGGTAAATTTAGCAACAGGATAAGATATCCATCGGTAAAAAGGCAAAAATTACAGACAAAATCTATTTTCGTTAGTAAAATTGACAAGAAAATTTTCGTTTAGTGACGGTACTAATACCCGTCGCTAAATATGGAGGGAAATCATCCCCACAAATTTTACGATGGACTTTAGCGACGATATAAGATATCCGTTGGTAAAAGGTCGGGAAATATTGGCGGAATAAAAAAAATTTGAGTTTATCTACGAAAATTTTTGTTGGTAAATTCCGTCGGTAAATTCTTTTTAAATTTAAACTCACCCGACATTTTTCCCCCACCTATATCTTCTTCTTCCTTCTTCCTGCATCTCCTCTTTAGTTTTCTTCTTTACGGTTTCTTTATTGTAGACTCCTTTTCTGCTCGTCAGCGTTGTCTTCTCTAGCCATTATCATCATGTCCCACCTGCCATTTCCACCTTCTTCCTCCTCCAAACATGTCGTTGAGTCGTTGGAGCTACTGCGTCGTCAAGGTCTTTTTGTCTTCTCCGTGCTCTCTTGTAATCGATTAACTGTTGCATTTAGGGGTTTTTATTGAGAGGTTTTGTAATTTTAACTTTACTTTTCTTGCTTGTTTTGATTTGGTGATGCGTTTCAGGAGAATCAGAGCTATAGAAGTGTTAAGCAAACAGTGAAGAGACTAAAGGAGGCTACGGTCTATTGTAGAGATTTCGAGAGAAAGATGTTGAAAAGATGGTTGGTTGTGTGCTTAAAGAGGTTGAGAAATTTATGGCTAGTTCTGTTGAAGATAAAAGAAAGAGTCTTGAAGAACACCTCGTCAACGATGATGGAGACCTTTTTTAAAAATTAATTTTATTTACCAACGGAAATAAAATTCCATAAGTAAAATAATCGATTTCCATTGATAAATTTACCTACAGTCGTTTTAATGACGTCGTTGTCTGTTGGTAATTTTTGTCCCTATTTTATATTACTGACAGAATGCAAACGTTTTCCGTCGATAATTTCTGTTGTTAAACGACCTTTTTCTTGTAGTGAACAATCTTTACATAAAAATAATCTTATATCTAATTATAATTTTTTTAAAGAAAAGAACATAATCGTCACTACAACGAAGCTGACTTTTAGCTACTTTTTCTGCAGCTTTTAGTGACGATTTATGAATTCGTCTGCAAAAGTCCAGCTTTTGACAATGTTTTAATGATTCGTCACTAAACGCTTATCTTTTGCGACAACTTGGACATTTCATCGTTAAATGTCAAAGATTAGGTGACGCTTTGACGATTTTGTTGCCAAATGTTGAACATTTGACGACGATTAGCGTAATCGTCACTAAACACTACAATAATGTAGACTTTTGGCTATTTTTTTCCTAGGATTTTGGAAATCATTGCGAAGAGTCAACATTTAGTGACAATTTCCTAAAATTGTCACAAAAATTTAAAATTTTTGCTACGATATTGAAAATCATAGCAAAAAGTCAACATTTAGTGACGATTTCCTAAAATTGTTGTTAAAAATTAAACCTTTGGTGATGATTTTGGAAATCGTCACAAAAAGTTAAACTTTTCAACTTTTGGCAGTGAATTAAGTTCAACTTTTCGCAACGATTTCTAAAATCGTCACCAAAGACTTAGTTTTTAACGACAATTTTAGGAAATTGTCCCTAAAGATTAAGTTTTCACGATGATTTCTGAGTTTGTCGCTAAAGCTTTAATTTTTAGCAACCATTTTCAAAATGGTCTCTAAAAGATTAGGAGAAAAAACTAGGAGGGAACCGAAAATGACGCAAATAGGAAATCGTAAAACAAAAAAAAACTCATCTCTTAGCCCTAAAAACAACATATTATCTCTCACTATCCTAGAGCTGGCCTTCAAGTCATAGCTCTGAGACTTTGAGTACATCAAAATTCTCAACCAAAGCTCAAACACCATCATCGTCGCTGCCGCCACCAACACTGGCTCCAACACCCCTTCCTATACCTCCACTTCAACTACTAGCATAACAAGTGGCTTCTTTTTTTTTTAACTCTCTCATGTCCTTACTCTACTCTCTGTCTTCACTCTCAATCCCTTCTCTAATTTCACTACCTATAACTTCTCCGTCCAAACTCGTTCTTGGACTCGCCCTTTTTTTGTGGATTGTGGGTCCTATTTATTGCCGTTGAAGTCTCACCAGGCTAGGCTTCATGTTCATAAAAATGTCAAACGTTATGCCAAAAATTACACTTCACTCTTCTTTCTCTTCTTTGTTTGTACTCTGTATTGTAATCTCTCTCGCTCTCTCTACATTTATTTATGTTTACGTATGAGTTTAGTAGTGTATGTTTGGTTTCAGATGAAAAATGAGGAAATGATGAAATATTTTATAGATTATGGAATGAGGTACATACTTCAATTTGATGCAAGAGCGAGAGAGAGAGATTGAGGGGAAGGATTTGAATTTCAGAGATCAAGACCTTTTCAACAGGGAATTGCAACTCGACACTAAGGCAGTTTCTTCTTTCGCTCCTCCTAACTCTTGAAACTTTTAGCTCTAATTTCAGTTTCTTACATCTCTTAATCCTTTATTTTTCTGTTTTTATTTTACAATCCACAAGTTTTCTACTTTGACATGGGTGAAAACAGAAGCGGTCGCTTCTTCAATGTTTATTATTCATATCCCTTCCCTTTCCCCTCCTTTTTCTTTTTTGATCATTGTATTAAGTTTTTCCCCTGAACTTTGCACTCTTACTTCATTGTCCTAGCAATTATAGGTTACAACAGGATGAAATGTTTGACGTCTGTGTTGTTGACTTGAATACTTGAATTTTCTTCTACTTCTATACCTTTCTTAATGTCTAGGATTGATAATAGTTGTATACTATTATTCATCATATTTTTATGTCAATAGGTATGGGTAATGCTAAAGATGGGATTTGAATTCTACTTTTCTGGAGATTAATCATATGACTAGGGACATAAGTGACCAGTATGTACAAATTCTCTTATTCTTATATTTACTCTTTTTTCTTTTTCCCCTGTTTGGTACTTAGGTGTGATTAGTTTGACTAGAGTTATTAACCCGAGTGTGTGAATTTGTTTCAAGTTGGGGAGTTAGAAGGAAAAACTTGAACTAGAATCAATTTTGGACATGCATGGGTGGCAAATTTATGACAACAAGTACATTATCAAAGAAGCATTGTGGAAATCTTTTCAACTGTTGATAATCCTTTAGGGATATCCCTATGGTATGTATATGTATATACTAAAGGAGACTAAGCAGGTCCTTTCCCATTTATAGTCCAACCAAAGTACAATATGTAGTTCCATAGTTGCAATAAATGAATGATTAATCATATTATTTATGAATTAAACTTCTTAAAAGTTGATTCTGTGTTAATCATCTAAAATTTTTTTCATTAATGTCATAAAATTTGCCTCTTCTTCTATCTATTTAGGATCCTGTCAATCTTCTCATCCAACTATTTTGTGCAAATACTTGTTGGAGATAAAAGAATTTGAACGTAAGGCTAATGCTCAAGCTAAGGTCCTGAGAAATACATTGGATGACCATAATCTAGAGTTGAAAGTTTGAGTTGCTAATGAAGTTAAAGCTACGTGCCAAGATAGGGTGTTTGTTGCTAAAGCTAAAATAGCTCAATTGAGGATCAAACTGGAAACTTCTAAATGGTTGGTTTTATTGTTCAAGTGTCTTTTCAAAATCTATGAATAATTGAACTTATTATAAGAGTAGTTCGCATTTCTTTGTTAGAATTACAGTAACAATATCAAGATATTTCCTTGTTTCCTTGGATTCTTTGCCTAAAAGTGTTTCGATTCTTGGGTTTGCATGAATGACTTTTTTTGCACCTTGATAATCTATACATCTACTGTTGGTTCTTATTAATTTAGGCACACTAAAAATACCAAATTATTTATGAGCTAGTTAATTTTTAATTATCAACACCTGTGATTTATTATCCTGAATGGCAGGATGATAAGGTAGATGTCATTATCTATTAGCTTAATTTTATTTTAACTGAGACACTTATTTATGACATGTGGCTCTAGCTATAATGCAAGTTTTTTTTATCAATTATAATGTATAGCCATCTCATAGAAGTTATCTATTGGTTATTTTGGTCATATTTTGATCGTAGAACAAAATCATAGGTTTAGTTTTATTTAGTTGTGACTGCATAATGCAAAAAATGAAAGAGTGAATATAAATGGACACTTCTAGTTTGTTTATGTTGTTATGATCCTATTTTGTAAAATTTACAAACTGTCTTATTTATGCAGGTACATGAGCAAAAACACTTAGCAAGTATATGCTCTAAACAATTAGTGGAGATCAAATCTTTGGAAGTTTTGGTCACTTATCTTTCTTATATGATGGTAGAGGTATAAAGTTACAAACCTAGCTAGTCGTCCCAATTATGTTCTATTTTTTTTTAAATCTCAACATTTATAATTTTTTAATTGATCTTTATATTTATTATTTTGTTTTTAAAATTGTTAAGTTTGTAAATTAAAATTTTGTATATGAAGAATATATTTTATTTTTATAATTTAATGATATTTTACTTTTTATATAAAATGCTTCAAAATATCAATTATTTTTGTATAATAAATTAACAATAAAACAAATCTAAATATTACATACAATAATATAGTTTTAAAATGTCACAAATCATTATAATCAACATAGGATAACATTTTGTTAAAGTATACATTAAAATTTTGATTATATTTTTAAAAATGTTGCTAAAAATATTTGGCTACGTTTTAAAAAATATAAGTAAAACTTTTTAGCTACTTTTTCATAAATGTAGCTAAAAATATTTAACTACATTTTTTGAAATATAGCTAAATATTTTATAAAATGTAGCTAATAATTTATCTATACAATAACTAAAAGTAGTCAAAAGTTATTAATGACGATTTCCCATAACATCACTAATATTTTTTAACTATAAAAATGGAACGTACAAAAAAACTATTAGCAACGATCAATAAAAAATGTCTAAATTTTCAGTAGTCCGATGTGGTTTCTGTTATAGACTTAGAGTGCGTCCGGACAAGGCAATCCTACGTGCACGTCCCTCTCGTGTCCCTTGTGTCGCAAACATGATATCCACTTTATGTAAAGTAAGCCTAATCTATCACCCAGAATGTTGACAAACTTTGTTTTACGAATAGTTGTAAACTAATGTAATAATCTGCGTTTCGTGCCTGAGGAAAGTTAGTGAGACCCCAACTCACACCAACTTCTAAAAGTTAATAAATTCTACCTGTCTCGGGTGCCTTGAAGTGAAAATTTGGCATAATTTGAGGAAACTCAACCACAATATGTTAGTTGCAGGGAGGGCATAATAAATAAGAGCTTATGGTCATAATAGAGCATAATCATGCCCCTACATGATTTTAAGCAAGGGTTTTCGTGAAAGAGGGGAAATTGGAGGGGAAAAAAAAGGCGCAAGGGTGATGTTGCCGTTGCAGCCATTTAAATAAAAATACAAAAAAGTGATTAAATTTGTGAGAGAAATGCATTTCAATTTTAAAAAGTTGTAGGGTCTAAATGTGTTAAAAGAATTATAATTTATTTTAAATTAAAAATGAATTTGATTAGAAATTAAAAAAAATTATGAATTAATTTTAACTTATTAATTTCTCAAATAATATATATTGGAGTAATTGAGCGAGCTCCCGGGGGCACGAGTAGACCAGATGACAAGTTTAGACATGGTCTAATCCAAAACACCGCTCTGTCAACCATGATGTCTCACGTTATGGCACTCATAACCCATGAGGCCGAGGCTGGCCCAATTATCACTGAACCCCTATTACATCGATGGAAATCTCGCCCTCTAAACATGACATTATCATGCTCACAATTATGATCATAATAACGTAAAAACAAACGGCATCAAATATTCAAAGAGTAAAGCTGTATGGGCAGTTTAGTCATTCAGCTGCCGACCTTTAGCCCATTGGTTCCAATCACCGTATAACATCAGAAAATATGAAATTCATGCACTCCTCATTTCAATGATATCCTATTCAATCAAAAGACATGCTGTTCACAACAATCTCGTATTTTTGAAC
>JANSVA010000004.1:33457277-33469847 GCA_025504915.1 Erythroxylum reticulatum
AGTACCGATTGGATCCTTCACATATAGTTCAACCTTCTGAGGTTCAGTTAAGGGAGGATTTGACATATGAAGAACAATCAATGGAGATTTTAGATTTGGAGGAAAAAGTATTGAGAAATAAGATTGTGAAGCTAGTTAAAGTCTTATGGAAGAACCATTCGACGGAGGAGGCAAAATGGGAGCCTTTGGAAGCAATGAGGGAGAAGTATCCACACCTTTTGGTGGACTCAGGTAAGAATTTTGAGGACGAAATTCTTTGAAGGGGAAGAATTGTTGGACCCCAAAATTTTTTTCCAATTTTTCCAATTTGTTATTTAACTTTTTATTTAGGTTTGGTTGACTATTCTTTTTTCTGATTTATTTTAAATGTAGTCATTAACTTAGTGGCTTAAATAGAGATTAGAAAGTGATGGAATGATTTGAATTAAGTGAGAATTAATGTGGGAAGGTTAGAAATGAGTTAGCTTAAAGGAGTTAGTAGATGAATTAGATGAAAGAAGGGGCAAAATAGGAAGGATAAGGTAAATGATGGGTTAAATGGGGAAAAAGACCACATAAAATGGTTTTGTATTAGAAAAAGAAGAGAGAAGTGTTATGAGAATCAAAGAGAAGGAAGAGAAAAACGAAAATAGGAGGGAAGATGAGAAGTTTCAGTGAAAAAGATGTGAAGAGAAATCAAGTTTGTTAAAGTAGGTTAACCATCTTTTTCTTGCTTTGTTAATGGAATGGGTTGTGTTGAGGATGAAGGAATTAGAGAGAAAAGAGGTCTTGTGAGAAGAAGGTGGATTAGGAGAACCCATTTGGTTTTTGGGTTTCTAAACTAGATCTTGAGTTTCTAACCTACATGGACTGTGGGTAGGTTTTTGAGTTTTTATTCATATTTATTGTGATTATATGATTTTTTAAAGTTATGAATTCTATTGGAATGTTAGTTTTGAATGAAACCTTTGTTGTTTTAGGAGATCAAGGAAATACTACCCAAGAGCAAAGGGAAAGGTAAGCTTGACTTGGATTTTTGCAAGCTTATTAGGTGGGTAATGTATTTATTGTTATCATGTAATTGGGCAAATTCTTGCCTATGTGTGTGTATGTGGATTTGCTTAAAATTGATATGTATGACATTGAAATAATTGTGAATACTTAGAAATGCATGATGCATTGTAGTTATGTTATACTTTGAAAAAGGTTATAACATTTGAAATTGAATGAAAAGAAGGAAAAGCATGAAAATATAAGAATATGATGAAATGAAAGTAACATAAGAGCGTAGATTGTGATTGACTAAATTGAGCATAAATTTGATTGTGTTTGGGCGAGAGAAGAACTGTTTCGTAGTCACGTGTACGTTGATGTCAAGCCTTCTCCCGACTGCCCGCTTGTGACACATGAAATTCGAAAAGGGAATTCATTTTGTTCACAGAGTAAACTTTGGTTTCTCTGTTTCGTTCACGGAACCCTCGAGCCAAATTGTTGTGCATTGCATCTTTAGATGTTCAAATATGGTGCATAATAAAGTGTTATGTTTTACTGGCTGAAGTTATGCTGTGTATTACCTTTGAATTATATTGATCAATGTTGAAATTGCATGACTACAGTAAGGATGCTAAAAATTGTTAGATACACATATACACATGCTTGGATATGTGGCAATTGCCAATGGCTATATATATATATTAGCCACTGAACTGTGTAGCTCACCCCATTATTCCCTCCTCAGGTGCAGATTAAGAAGATAAGTAATCCTTGCAAGGCTTTTGGGCAAACTCCGAGATAGTAGCTTTTGTAACTAAGTTAGTTGTTCACTTTTTGGGATAGCTTCATAAGCATGTAAACATTGAGCATTTTGTATAGGCTATATTTGGGGGTTAAAGCCTTATTCAGATTGTATTAAAGTAATTGAAGTTAAGTATGAGTTTCTGTTGCTTGGTAGATGTGTTAAAACTGATAAGTCCCCAGGAGTGTGCATATTTCTAGGTAGATGTATTTTCCTTAATCTAAGCCTTTCATGGCTGTAGAATTTGTGTGCTAACTTTCAAGGGAAAACTAGACTAGTTGAGGCTAAATTAGTTAAGGTTATCCCTTGAAAGTTGTAGTTTAATTGTCTAGTTTTCCATCAATATATAGTATAGGAACTTTGGACTCAGGAGTCGAAAGTTATGGTCTTTTAAAGGGAAAATGTATTGTCTGTAATGACGTTATATCATCTGTAATGACATCATTGCGTCTGTAAAGATGCATCGTCTATAAAATATATCGTCTGTAATAATATCATATCATCTGTGATGATGTCATTGCATCTATAAAGATGTATTGTCTATAAAGACATATCATCTGTAATGATGTCATATCGTCTGTGATGACGTCATTCATCTTAAGTTGACCCGCTTCGTCTTAAACGTTACATCATCTTAAGTTGACTTTGCTTCGTCTTAAGTTGACTCAGGCTACATCTATGTTTAGTTTTGTTTGTGTTTTCTTTCGTCTATATGTGGTTCATCTGTGTTTTTGGTTTTGTCTATACGTTGTTTCGTCTGTTTTTTCTCTTCGGCTGTGTCTTGTTCCGTCTGTTTCCTTTTGTTTCGTCTGCTCTTTGCCTACAAACCCGAGACTTCTTCTTTTGTTCACCATTCGTCTGTAACCATCGTCTGGATTATTTGACCCCTTAGACGATAAATTTCTGTCTTCAAGGTCTTCATGAAAGTGGTAGATCTTGAAGTACTCTTTCGAACTACCCTAAGAACACCCAAATTTGACATCATTAGCGAGAGTCACTTCGATTGCCCCCAAAATAGGTTTAGAATAGTTGAGGGTAAGTACTGTTTTATGTCAAAGGTTTCCGAATGCTTAAGTTTCGAAAATGGGACCCAACAGCATGAGTATAATTAAGAATATTAGGGTAAATAAATCACGTTCATGAAATTAAATACAAATTGACTTATACTAAGTTGGGAATAAATTGTATAAATTGTGAATATATGGCTTGCTTAGGATAGGTCATATTCAACGATAATAGATTGATGAGTTGTTTAAATATAAACGAGTGATGACTAGGTACCTATCTATGAAGCAAGTATTGAGTCATCATAAGTCTTAGGAATGTCCTGTACCGATGGTTAGGCATCGAAATGAAATCAAAATATCCTAAGTCTTGGAGATATCATATATTAATAGCTAGGTACTAAAGTAGTACCAAGGTACTAGATTAGATTGAGGAATTGAGGTACTATATGCCATTATTTATACATCTAATTATGTTTGCACTTAGTGAGTAATTATGAGGAGCAGAGATGAGTCAGCAGATCATTAAATATAAGTCTATTAAGTTAAGCAAGAGCTTGACAATTGAGTTAATAATGACATAAAACATAAATTACAGTAATAAAATAATATTAGTAATACTCGTTACTAATAATTAAATTTTAGATGCGGTTCAGTGTTTAGACAGATTGAGTATTGTTGTATATTTTAGTATTGTATGTATCATTTGACTAATTTATATCTATGTTGAGTAATTTAATTTTAAGAGTACAGTCAGTTACTTTTACTAAGTAGGCAGTTCACACATTGCTGCTATATTTTTTTAGAAGATAGAGAGATTGTCAATAACTTTAGTGGAAGTGATTGACACATTGAAATCTAAGTAGGGCTAATAAATTAAATTGAGTAAAGTTGTTTTATTATATATACTTTTGAATGTGATAAAAGGAGTAGTTATGCTTGTACATATATTTTTTGTGACCGACTAACATCATTTTTAAAACTAATAAAAATTTTGGTAATTAATAATATAATGGCGGAATAGTTTGAACAAATTGTTGTTTAAGAATTTTTGAACCGTCACAATGCATTAATTAACGGGATTATATACTAAGGGAAGTAAATTAACACCATCAGCTTTCAACTTTTTCCTTCTGGAAGTGCCGGCGTGCATTTAGGCAAAACCACGCGTAAACGCAATTAATGAGCTAATTAAACTTGGCTGCAAAAGCGCAGCAGAAGTAGAGTAGCAAAAGCACTTTCGGCTCACAGCAGCTCGGTGTCAGACTTATGACGCTAATGGTTTCTTCATGAACAGTTACAATTTAGTACAACCTATTAGTACTTAATAAGCTAATGTTTTCAAAATAAAAACTATGAAGTCAGTTTCAACTTGTCTCTTAAGCTTTTGAATTTCTTCAACCCATTTCACCTCTCATTCATGTTGACGATCTACTTCATCTCAAGATTTTCAGTAGAACTCTGGCCCTAGGACTTAAGAAAGCGAATGGAAGAAACAGAACACATAGTGAATTTTCTAACATGTGGCTATGGGTGGAAACTGGAAACACATCCAATCCAAGCTTAGTTCTTGGAACAAAAATCTATTCCAACATCTGCAGTTATTTCTTGTGAAAAATAAGAAACATGAAGGATGCCATTCAAGCTACAACTGCCGGACTCCCCATTCCGCAAGAAACTGACAACGTTATAGTTTGTTCCTAACCTTACATACAGAGTTCCAATGCATTTAATAGGCCTTTTATTCTAGCGCAAGGAGAAACAAAGAATTCTACTACACGACGGTGAAGGGCTGTTAAATACGGAACCAGTGCATAATACTATTTTTGACACAAGAATATATATATATAACCAAAATATACATGTAATTTCATGACTACAGAAAAAATGTATATATATGACGAACGAAACTCGTGGCAACATCCATATCATTAATTGTAAGCACAAAATCCATCTCTTATGCATCCCATGTTACTTACAAATTCGAGATTACCTTACAGTATATTGTTTTATTGGCTTTAACCGAGGTGGCAAAACGATTAACGAAATATATAGACATGCCAGTGATGTTAGAATAACGGGGAACGGGAGTTAATTGCTTTGAAATTAGAGTTTGTTCACTTGCAACTTTACAGGTAGCTTTTCACCTTGCACCGTACAGGCGAATGCTGTTACATTACGAAGTACGAGCGCCAAAAGACGTCCTGGTAGGTCCAAACAATGCAAGGTTAAGGCGGAAAGTGTCTTGATAAGACAGAAACGCGTTGAAAACCATGGGTTTTGCAGAGGAAGGGTCAAATCATGGCGTTATTCCATGATGTTCTTCCTACTATAATATCAGAAAACTGGAAAGGTAGCACTAGCTAATTCCATTAAGACCTTCCTTATCTAAGCAACTCCGACAAAAAGTTACGAATATTGTACCCATGTTGATATCAAATTGAGTTTTGAAATAGTGTCGTATTAATACGGGTTAATATTGATATTATTTTAAGTAATTTTTAAATTTATAAAATAATTTTAATATATTGTAATATATAATTTATAATTTTACATTAACCTTGTATCTAAAAATTATATAAATAAAAATTTAAAATAACATCAATTTATTTATTTTTATTAACATTAATTTTTAAATATTTCACATATAAATAATAATTACAACTATTATAAAAAATCATTTAATCATCATACAAATATATAACTACAAATAATACAAAGTATTTAAAATACTATAACATCAAAACATCAAATAAAAAAAAGAATAAATATTCTTAACTCTCTAACTATTACAATTTACATATACATCAAATACAAGTAAAATTAATATAATAGGAGAAATAAAAACCTAGAACTTTATTCAATCGTCTACGGGGGATACCCATTATAATTGCACTGACTCTAATTCTTATTTGGTACAAAATTTTCATCATTGAAAGGAGCCTTATCTTCATCATTCAAAATAATTACATCAAATGACACGACAATGCTTTCTCATTTAAGATTATTTTCTAAGTCACTCACATCTATTAAACCCAATTCCTCATAAACATAATCCATCAAAAGACCAATATTATCAATGTAAATTAGATCTACCGAATAACTTATTCTATTAAGAGTCTTAGTAAACAATAAATTTTAATTATTAAAAATTATAAGAAATTATATCTAAATTAATGATGATAATAACATACATTTCCTGAAACTTTAAATTGTAATGAAGGAAGACCAAGTCATTCAATATTTTGTGCTCTAATCTATTTCTTTTTTAGAATGGATGAATGTAAATGTGTTCTAGTTCCTTTCACAACTTGTTACATTAATACATTGACTTAGAATTCGAATGCAAACCTTTGTATTTATGTAACACCAGTTTTGAATTGGTTCTATCAAGAAACTGTAAATCGTAAGACAACAAAAGTAGGGTTATAAACAAAATCAAGTGGTAGTTAATTTTCAATAAATAAGAAAAGTGAAAAAAATATACACCTGAATTAAGTTTTACTTTTTGTCAAATAGCAATTGGCATCCCAAAATTTCCAGAAGATTGCTTATAAAGTTCCATTTATGAGTTCAAGAGATCTTGCATCATCTCATAAGTAATAACTATTGTAATACTTAATAGTATTTTTCGTTAACTTTAACTTTCTTTGTAAAATCTAGTCTGAAATAAACACCAGGTTTCAAAAATATCCCAGCCGCAAACAACAAAGAGTAAAGTTGTCTTTCTCATTTGTCATTGTTGATTACATGATAAGATGTGTACAAAGAAGGACTATTTTTATATTGTCCTTGATTGCTTCATTCGCTCTCTCTATTACATCAAAAAAATCCATTATTGCCTTTTCATCACTGTTAGGCTAACAAAACACCCTCACCGAAGACTCACAAACTCGGATGATAAATTGGCATTGGGACTAAAATTTAGTATCTTCAAGTATAATTGTGAAAACTTCCAATCCAGCATTAGACCTAGGATAATAAGATGCAACACACTTATCACTTGTAAACATCTATCTTAACTCTTTCTTCATCATAATAAAACAATGAAGTGATAAGAAACTTGTTGCAAATCTTATAATAGCAGGACGGTGCAAATTCCTACTATTAGGAAAAATCCTTTCTCATTAAATCGAAGACCTATAAATGATTATAGATAAACTTAGTCAACTTTTTGGATTTTTGCACAATGTCATCAATAATGGGAAAATATCTAACATCTATTATTTCTTACAGCATTAAATCACTACAATATACAGCATAAGGGGTCCAAAAAAAAGAATTATATTTGTTTTGTAACCTTCTTCTTGCCACTTTATAAGCAAAATCATTGTCAATAATGAATTGGACAATATTTTCTAGGTCTATTTCATTCACAAATTAATAAAATATTTTAAATAAAATATCAATATTCCTAGCAAGGCCAGATGCATCAATAGACTTTAAAAACATTGAGCCTTTGCAAAATAAAATAAAAAATTAATATTAGGCTCATGTCTCCTATCGTTCAAACCATCACACATGATTGAACACCCAAAAGTATCCTAATCCTTTCTCCTTTCTTCCAAATAACTTTTAATTTCATAAACTAAGAAACTCAAAAGTTTACCTCTATATTCATCAACAAAACGAGTTTTGTATCCCGAACTGTAAGAAGCTATAACATCCGCCATAGGCTGATAATAATAAGATTAAGAAGCATTGAATGCTACATCTGAATCATTCTAGCATTTAGTCATTGCCATATCTACATTGTGAGTCGTTTCTCTTGATTCAAGCTGAGCTCTAAGAGTTGTCGTGGCGAAAGAAATTCAAGATCTACTTTCTTCTTTTCCTAACATCAGGTCCATATGCAACATTCACTTTTTGCTGGGAAGGAACACTACCATTATCACTACCACGTTCAACATTTCCACTATCATCATGATCACTAGCGAATGAACTTCTACTACCAATTTCATAATTCAGTTTCTCCCTTCTATCTTTCTCTTGTTGATATTCTTCAAGCAAGTTTTCACTTGCTATTTCACATCATGACTTACTTTTTTACAGGATTTCACATATCTTTTAACCCCAGCTAAATGTTTCTTTAATTGAGTGATTCCTCCAACTTTCAAATTCTTGTTACAAAACAAGCAAATAGTATGGTTCTTCATACTGGGGACTAATGTAGCACGAGCCCAAGCTGGATCATTGTATCTTCTTAAAGCGGTTAAATGATCAGGAGTACTTAAACTTTCTTTCATTTATTTGTAAAAATAAATAAAGACATGTATCAAAATAAAGAACACATAATTTCATTATCAATTACTATCACAAAATATGTATTATTTAACTCAAAAGCCCAAACTATCACAATTACATAATACGCATGTCTATCTTATATAATATAACTCATTTTTTGTATGATTACATCATACCTAATTCAATTTTATCAAACATAATTCACCACCAAGTCAAAAACTAACAATTCAAACATTCAACATACACAATTACATAATACGCATGTCTATCATATATAATATAACTCATTTTTTATGATTACATTATAACACAATTCAATTTCATCCAACACAATTCAATTTTATCCAACACAATTCACTAATAAGTTAAAAACTAACAATTCAAGCATTCAACGTACATAATTACACAACACACATTTCCATCTTATATAATATAACTCATTTTGTATGATTCCATCATACTTTTATCCAACACAATTCACCAATAAGTCAAAAATCAATAATTCAAGTATTCAACATACACAATTACTTAATACTTATGTCCATCTTATATAATATATCTCATTTTACATGATTACATTATACATAATTAAATTTTATCCAATACAATTCACCAATAATTAAAAAACAATAATTCAAGTATTCAACATAAACAATCACGCAATATGCACATCCATCGTATATAATATAACTCATTTTGTATGATTACATCATACATAATTCAATTTCATCCAACACAATTTACCATAAGTCAAAAACTAACAATTCAAGTATTCAACATACATAATAACACTATACACTTAATAGTCATCAACTTGAATATATTTGAAGAAAATTATAAAAAATACATGCATAAAGTGAATTGAAATTAATAAATAAAGAGCTTTTTTGCTTCATTATGTATGATTTAAATATGTCATTAGTTTATACAGATGATATATTGATATTTTCATCTTCAACGAAACGACATCTTTAGCATATTAAGGCATTCATTTACATTATTAAAATCAATGGTCTAACAATATCAAAAATCAGTATTTAACCTTTTTCCAGAAAAGAAATAGATTTTTAGGACATTATAATACTATATTCAATAAGCTAGATTAATAATTATGAAAAGAAATTTCAAATTTAAGAGTAAATTTCTTGTTCAATTTATAGACATAATGATTTCAAAATTTTTTAGGAAGTCTAACCTGTAAGGTTTCAATCATGCATCTCATATATAATATATATCAAATATATGTAGTGGAAAATAAAATTGAACCTAAAAAGCCAAATCTACTCATACATATAGATATGGAAAACAAAAATATGAAATGTAATATGTTTACATGCCTTTTCGATGATCTCCTTCATTCTTTAATCTTCTTCGCGTTGGGTTATCATAAACCACAACGATCAATGTAGACCATCTCTAATGAAAGTCCACACAAAGATAGAAGGATGAAACCTCATTAGGAGATGACTAGAATTCTTTCTTTGTGCTAGCAAAGATAAGAACTCTTATGAGAGTTAGAGAGAAAAAGAAAGTATGTGTAAGAAAAAACCTTTCTTTCTCACTTGTGTCTCACACAAGATGCATGAAAATGATTATTATTTTCTACCCTCTTTGGCCTCCCACAACCCCATTATTAATGGGAAGTTATGAGAAGTTAATGGTCATGAATAACATGCATTAATGGAAGTTAATGACCTTGAATAACATGCATTAATGGAAGTTTTGGGAAGTTAATAACCATGAATAACATGCATTAATGAAAGTTTTCAAAAGTTAATGATCAAATTAGCAGCTAACAACGCTTGTTTCTAATCCATTCCATGCAATGTTTTCTACCACGATCACATCGTGATACAAACTTGAAACACTCTCTCATATCTTGAATCACCATTCAAGACCATTTTACTCATCATTCAGATCTCTTATATGTGTGACCCATTAGGTTCCTGGTTATGTTGGCCACTTGAATTAACACTTAATTCAAGTAAGTCAAGAGTGTTATCTAGCAACACATCATGACCCCCAATTCACCGAAAAGTCAGTGGTTTGACTACAAACCTTTCCAAACGTAATGTTGCCATATAATTCGTCCTTTCACCATCTATACCCCACTTGGTTTAGAGTGTGGTTAAAGTGTCAACTCCTACTAGACTGACTATGTCACATCTAGTCCAAGTGACATTAGATCTTATTCTGAGGATCTCATTACCCTTTGTATCATTGAAGTCTCTCTTCATGACACATATCTGCTCTGGCCAAAGACTCCTGAGTATGACCCTGACAAGAGGTCGTGCCCAATCACCATCCTATGAGTAAACCTTGAAAGACACTGATGAATGAAGTCAAATCACATAATCAGTATCCGAGATATCCTTGAGCACCTCAAGTCAAAGGAGACTTACACCATTGCTATGATGAGACTATCATTGACATTATAGTAGAATATTTAAATGATTGTCACATAGTAGGACAATCCAATGTACTTACTACCCTTAGAAACAACCATATGTTAACTCTAAATAACTCATCTCTACAGCTTGATCCAATCAAGGAGTATAACATGTGCTAGTCTATCCGAATTAATGATATCCCATCTCATTAATCCTATGACTAGGGAGAGTTTAGATACTAACATAATTACACATGATAGGACTCTCATTATCATAATATCATTATGATTTCCTCCATTCTATGTTTTGTATCAAAGACTTCATTAAATCAATTTAAGATCAACATCAATCCATAAATGTATGAACATTGAAATAATAAAAATGCCTTTATTAATCTTAAAATGATTTGTACAATAAGTGTTAAAGGTAATTACCTTTAGAACACTTCTCTATCAAACTCCCACTTACAATAAAGCCAATCGCCTTGATATCTAATACCATAGGCGTGTACATATGACACAAAATTTTTTTGAAAAATAGGTTTAGTCAACAGATCAACTATATTCTGATCAGTTGAAACTCTCTATATCTTAACATCATTTCTACCAATGATTTCTCTAGCCAAATGGTAGAGTTTAAGTACATGTTTGAACTTCTGATGAGACCTTAGTTCCTTTGCCTGCGCTATAGTTCCGTTGTTGTCATAATATAATTGCACTGGGTCAGCGATGCTCAGAACCCACCAAGTTTTATAATGAACTTCTTGATCCAAACCACTTCCTTTACCACTTTTAAAGCTGCAATGTACTCTGTCTTTATCGTTGAATCTGCAGCCATCTCTTGTTTGGAACTTTTCCAACTGACTGCACTACAATTCAGTGTGAATACATATTTAGACTGGGATCTGGAGTCATCCCTATTGAATTAGAAAATAGCATCAGTATACCTGCTTACGACAAGATCACCTTCTCTATATACCAAGAATACATCCTTAGTTCTTCTCAAGTACTTAAGGATATTCTTGATAGCCACCCAATGACCCTTACCAAGGTCCGACTGGTATCTGCTCATAACATTTAGAGCATACGACACATCAGGTTTGGTACATAACATGGCGTACATGATTAATCCCATATCCGAAGCATAAGGAATCAAACTCATGCTAGTCCTCTCATCTTGTGTCTTTGGACACATAGATTTAGAGAGTGTAATCCCATGTACCATAGGAAGATAACCTCTCTTAGACTGCTCCATGTTAAACCTCTTTAACATTTTATCTATGTATGTAGACTGAGAAAGATCAATCAATCTCTTATATCTATCTCTATAGATCCTTATCCCCAAAATATAAGTTGCTTGTCCAAGGTCTTTCATAGAGAAGTTCTCAGCTAACCAAATTTTGACTGATTGTAAAGCTGAGACATCATTTCCTATTATCAATATGTCATCTACATACAGTACAAAGAACACGATTTCACTTATGTTAACCTTCTTATACACACACGGCTCATCCAGATTTTTTGAGAAACTAAACTCTTTGATCGGATATTCCAACTCTTGGATGCTTGCTTTAATCCATAAATGGATTTCTAAAGCTTGCATACCTTTTCTCCATTGATGGATATGAATCCATTAGGTTGTGTCATATAAAGATCCTCGGTTAGGTTTCCATTAAGGAAAGTCATCTTCATATCCATTGACCATATCTTATAATCATAATGAGTGGCAAAGGCTAGGAGTATCTTAATGGACTTAAGCATAGATACTAGGCTAAACGTTTCTTCATAGCCAACACTTTGCCTTTGACAATAACCTTTAGCTACAAGCCTAGCTTTATAGGTAACTACATTACCTTTCATGTCAGTATTCTTCTTGAAAACCTATTTGCACTCTATGGATTTTATCCCTTTGGGTGGATCATTCAAAGTCCATACTTGGTTTTCATATATAGAATCCATTTCAAATTTCATAGCTTGAAGTCATTTTTCAGATTCTGAACTCTTTAGAACCTCTTCATAGGTAGTAGGCTCATCATCTTCTATGAGCAATACGTCTTTAAGTCCACTTATAAGAAATTCGTATCTCTCTAAAACATGACTTATCTTACCTGACCTACGAACTTCTTGTATGTCAGAAGGTTAAACTATTATTTCATCTT
>JANSVA010000004.1:33469947-33482302 GCA_025504915.1 Erythroxylum reticulatum
AGACGTCTGCTTGTGCTTGTTACCATGCATGGTTATTCCCATTTATCCCTCATTTGTCATCCTCAGTTAATCTTCATTTTCTAGTGTCGTAGTGTTGGACCCTAACTTTTGAATCTTTCTTATACTGAAGCAAATATTCTATGCTCAACTTCCATCCAGATATTAAGCATCTTAGAGGCTCGATCAAAAATTCTATTCCTCCAGATCATATAATAGCTCTATATCTCTAGTTTATCTAGACACATGATTCATCTCATTTCGAGGTCGGATAACGAAGTTATGGCTGAAAGAATCAAACAGGTTTTGAACTCAATCATATTGCACCTATCTCGGGACAAAAGGCATAACTTGCTCTAAGGATATTAGATCAGGGTCATTTTTAGAGGATTCGAAAGGTCTACAACTTTTATGAAAGCCTTGAAGATAGATTCTATCGTCTGAAGGGTCAAAAATGGACCAGACCATAGCATCAAATGAATAGTGTACAGAAGGAGAAGTTTAGGTCACATAGGCAAAAAGCAGACGAAGTAGAAAGTAGACGAAGCAAAAAAGCAGATGAAGCAGGAAGCAGAAGAACTAGAAAGTAGACAAAGAAAAAAGTAAATGAAACAGAAAGCAGATGAAGTGAAAAGTAGACGAAGCAAAGTAGACGAATTGAAAAGCAGACGAAACAAAGCAAGTGAAGCAAAGCAGACGAACAAAGCAGACAAAACAAAATAGACAAATTGAAAAGCAGACAAAGCAAAGCAGACGAACAAAGCTGAAGAAGCAAAGCAGATGAAACAAAGTAGATGAAGCAAAGCAAACAAATCAAAAATCAGACGAAGCAAAAAGGACAGACGAAACAAAAGACAGACAAATCATAATCAACTTAAGTCGAAGCAAAGTCAACTTAAGATGATACAACTCTTAAAACGAAGCGGAGTTAACTTAAGACAAAGCAAAGACAACTTAAGACGATGCAACTCTTAAAACGAAGCGGAGTCAACTTAAGATGAAGCAAAGTAAACTTAAGACAATGCAACTCTTCAGACAAAGCGTCTTTACAGACGATACAACTCTATAGATGATATGATATCACAGACAATGTGACATCATCACAGACGATACATCTTTATAGATGATACATCCTTACAGACGTAATGACATCATCACAGATGATACATCTTTATAGAAGATGCATCTTTACAGACGATATATCCTTACAGTCGTAATGACATTATCACAAACGATGTGACATCATCACAGACGATACGTCTTTACATACGATACATCTTTATACTCCTAAGCATTTCCCTTTCTAAGGACCATAACTCTTGATCCAGAGGTCCCAAATTTTCATACTACATATTGTTGGAAAGTTAAAAGAAAGACCTACAACTTTCTAGAATACAATTTGGTCTATATTAGCCTAGATCAATCCAGATTTTTCACTTAAGTCATAACACAAATTTTACCCTATGGAAGGCTTGTAATTTTGCACGGTGCAACCTTGGAATATCCTGAACATAACCATTTAGCTACCCATTTGACTTCATGAAACTCTCAAATCTTAACTCATTTGTCTCATCATATCCAATTATATTTGATCAATCATAATTCATATATTTATTTTCCATAAATCTCACTTAGGTATATATATCTATCTACATATATATGTATCAACAGTTCATGTTCCACAATCATTAACTCAAGTTGATAACTTTTTCACGTATATGTAATTTCAACCCACATCATCCATACATCATTCATATTTCATTAACAGCAAAAGAATAAAGTTTTACAAATCTTTGATGGCTTTCTAAGCCACATTACAACATCATCTCAAAGTTTCAAATCATAAAAGGGTTCTTGAACAAATAAACTTGTTACTTTCCTAAAATCAACTCAAAATACAAATTGAGAAAATTTGGAGAATTTCCTTTAGGCTTTTGATAACTAGATCTCTTAGCTATCACCTAAAGATGGGGTAAAAAAGGGGGTGAGCTTGAAAGCTCGTGGGTAACAGTTTATAATAAAAAAAGGCAGAACCTTTGAAACCATTTTACTTGTCATAGAAAATTTTAATTGAGTTCATAAAACACATGTTTCTTAAACTTTCAGCCGAAATCCACAAGTTACAAAACATGAATGCATCAACTTGCTAACATGAAATAAGCACATAAGCACATCAGAATGGTTTAGGTAGATCCAAAAATATGACGCACTACACATTTCCACATAATAGTCCTGTATAGACATAAATTTAAAGGAGTCCATGAAGGAGCTATGTACCACTAGCGGGCAGGCGAGAGAAACCTATAACTTGGTCATTATGCACGTGACATTCTTGAGGGACTACTATAAACCCACATAACACATATTTCATAACTTGTAAACTTGTTGCCCAAAATGGCACTTCTTGAAAACTTGCTTTTCATATACTTGTTATATATTTTGAAAACCATTCTTGAAAACATGATTCCATAAATATGCATCTTTTAAAGAGAAATTTTTTTTCAAAGTTTTTCATCAATCATCAACATAATTCATGTAGCAAATGTATAACAATTTCATAAATCATTCAAGAACAATGAATGCAGCACTTATGATGCAATTAAAATCGATAACTTTTTTAATTTAAAGAAAAACGATAGTGGCTTATTTACTCTATTATAAACATGTACCCACCTTGATTTCATTGCTTATAAACTTGCTCAAAAATGCTTCTTGTCTGGCTCCTCTTACCTCTCTTGATCCCTTGCTTCTTTTGTCTTTCTTGATTTCCTTGATTCTTTACCAAGTGAAGAGATCCTTGGCTTAAATGGAAGCTCTTCTCTTCCTTTACTTTTTTCCCTTCTTGAACAACCTCAAAATCTCTCTTAAAGGCTTAGAAAATTGAAACCCTAGCTTGCTTTCTCTTCTTTCTCTCTTTCATTTTTTTTCGTTCTTTTTACTCTTCTCTCTTTTCTCATCCTCGTATCTAGCTTCTTCTAGAATGCCCCAATTCACGTTTTCTCCTTCTCTTAAATGTAAGACCACATTTTGGTCTTGTCCTTCCAAAAATAACCCTCCTCTCCTTTGGTCTTCCCATTTTTCCCTTTCTTTCATTTACCTCCTAACTCCTTTAATCTTCTTAAACACCATATTGACTATAACTTAACTCAAATCTTTCCTTATATGCCTTATGTTCTTTATACTTAAGTGTCTTGCCAAAAAAACCCTTGAATATTCTTATAACCTTAACACTTTAATTCAATCAATCTATATCATATAATCTTTCTAACATTAACATAATAATTAACTCTATAACTTTCATAAAGATCTTATAATTGATGTAAATCATACTTATTCATCAAGAAAAAAAATTTTGGGGCCAACATTTCTCCCCCTCTTAAAAGAATTTTGTCCTCAAAATTAATATTTGACTGATCTAGGGGCAGGGGTTTGCTTCCTCTTGTACTTCTTCGTTTTTCATTTTACTCCATCACTTAAATAATTTCTTTCAAATGACCCTAGTTAACGGATTCAATCAATCCCTCCATGACTTGTTCAGATATCACACTATCCTATATGTTTCCTCAATATACTTAAAACTACTCACCATTTTCTAGTTCCTGTGTCAATAACACCAGTATCATACCATATCAATATTCTTAACGTACTCACATATATCACATTGCGAATTTAAGACATCTTTCATCAGTAGCAATTCTCATAACTATTTCATACAGACCTATTCATGTCGGGCTTAACTAACACTTCGTTCTAGCCTGAGCACACCTTAACATGGTGATACTCTCAGAGGTAATTTATCTTTCGCTTGATGATTCATATCAATGTAATGTCAGTACACTAAACTCTTATGCCTATTCTTACTGTAGTCCATGCCTTTGACGTTGTTCCTTCTAATTCATTCATCTTTCTCGAATTTCTTAATTTCTAACATTGATCAATTTCACCTGTCAATAACATCTTGAATTCTTGCCTTCAACAATTTGTAGGCCTTACTCATCATAATACAAAAGCAACGACTCTTTCTATCATCTACTCCTCATACAATATTCAAATTAAATCACTAGGACAGTGATTGCGATGCTTCAAGTCAAATAGAACTATAAATAAGTCTTATGTTCCTATGAACTTCAAACTACATGCCTTATGCATATTTTTGACAGTTAAGACCGTCGAAAAATTAAACATTCACTCACTTGATTTGACATTCTTAGTTGCTAAAAGATTTTTTGGCATATTCCTACTAAGATGTATAACTTATGCTACCATTTGTACTTTTCTAGCAATCTCTTTGCCCAATCATTTTATTGATTACATATACTTCTTATTTCAATCACCATATATCATTCTTCCTATTTGAACTTAAAATTAAGATCTATTTTCAATATCTGAATCCTCAATTTGGGATTGGTTTATCCTTTCATGTGAAACTGATCTTCAATTTTATAGCAAATAGCACTTGATTTGCCCAAAATTCAACTCCACATTCTATGCTTCTTTTTGCTCTAGTTCCGATAATGTCAATATTGAATTTGTAACAGCCCAGACCACCCGCTTGCAAATGTTGTTCGCTTTGAGCCTCACCCCCATAGGTCTCATGCCCTCACAGTTTTATCCCTCCTCGAAGCCTACTCCTAGCTTCCACGAGGAAAATGCGTCTACAAAGGAGAGGTTTCCACATCCTTATAAGGCATGTTTCGTTATCCTCTCCAGCCAATATGGGATACCCCTAAGTATCCACCCCCTTAGGAGGCCCAGCATCCGCACTAGCATACCACTCGAATACTGGCTCTGATACCAATTGTAATAGCCCAGACCACCCACTTGCAGATATTGTCCGCTTTGGGCCTCGCACCCTCATAGTTTTGTTCCTCCCTTTAGCCTACTCCCAGCTTCCATGGGGAAAACGCATATACAAGGGAGAGGTTTCCACATCCTTATAAGGCATGCTTCATTCTCTTCTCTAGCTGATATGGGATATCCCTAAGTAGAGTTTGAGTTGAGGGACGAGACATTATAGTTGAGATACAGGTTATGTGTTCCTAATGTGGATGATCTGAGGAAGGAGATACTTGAGGAAGCTCATATGGCCGCCTATGCTATGCATCCTAGTATTACCAAGATGTATAACATATTGAAGCAACATTTATGGTGGCCAGTAATGAAGAAGCAAGTGGCCAAGTATGTATCTAGATGTATGACATATCAGTAGGTGAAAGCTAAGCACCAGGTTCCGGTAGGGAAGCTCCATTCGTTACCCATTCTAGAGTGGAAATATGAATGGATCAGTATGGACTTCATCATAGGATTACTAAAACTCTGCGGTAGCATGATGCGATCTGGGTCATAGTACACCAGTTAACTAAGTCGGCCCACTTCTTACTACTAAGAGAAAATAACTCACTTAATCAGTTAGCTCGGAGATACATAGATGAGGTGGTGAGACTGTATGGGATTCCAATGTATATAGTATCGGACAGGGATCATAAATTTACTTCGAGGTTTTGGAGGAGCTTGCAGTCTACTATGGGGATTAAGTTGAACTTCATTACAGCATTTCATCCTCAAACAAATGGACAAAGTGAGAGAATAATCAAGACTGTTGAGGATATGCTTAGAGCTTGTGTGTTGGAGTTTAGAGGAGCTTGGGATCAGTATATGCAATTAATAGAGTTTGCCTATAATAATCATTATCACAGTAGTATCAGAATGGCACTATATGAGGCACTATATGGTAGAAAATATTGTTCACCATTGTATTGGGATGAAGAGGGAGTGAGAATGGTTGAAGGCCTGGAGTTGATTCAAGACACAGTGGATAAGGTAAAGTTGATACGAAGCTGAATTAAAGCAGCTCAAGATAGACATGTTAGATCCCATTTCTGGAACCCAACTCTTTTTCTGACACCATATGTGTTGGGCACCATTTTTAGAACCCAACTCTTGCGAAATCGTAAATACTTAATTATTTCCAATGAGGTTTCCTTAACCATCATTGAGTCCTCATCTTGTTTTGATACAATAACTATGTTGGAACTTGATTCTAGAGCCCACATTCCTTATCATAAGTCATGTGCTTGTGCTTGCTACCATGCAAGGATATTCCCATTAAACCCTCCTTAGTCAATCCTTGGTTCATCCTCCTTTCTTAATACTATAGTATCGAGCCTTATTTTTCAAATCTTTCTTACACTGAAGCAAATATTCTATACTCACATTCATCCAGATATTGAGCATCTTAGAGATTGGGTTAAAATTTTATTCCTTTAGATCATTTGACAGCTCTATGTCTCTATTCTATTTAGACACGAGGTTCATCTCATTTAGAGGTCAGATAACAAAGTTATGGCTGAAAGAATCAAACATGATTTTGACCTCAACTATATTGAACTTATCTCGGGCCAATTAGCATAACTCTCTCTACAGGTGTTGAAACAAAGTGTTCTTTAAATTATAAGAAAGAAGGATTCAAGATCTACAACTTTCATGAAGACCTTGAAGACAAATTCAATTGTCTTAAGGATAAAAAATGGAGCAGACGATAGCATCAAATGAATAATGTATAGAAGAAGAAGTTTAGAAAGCAGACGAAGCAAAAAGACGAAACAAAAAGCAGATGAAGTAAAAAGGCAGACAAAATAGAAAGCAGACGAAATAGAAAACAGGTGAAGCAAAAGGGCAAACAAAACAGAAAGTAGACGAAGCAAAAGGCAGACGAAACATAAAGTAGATGAAGAAAAAAGTAGACGAAACAGAAAGCAGGCGAAGCAAAAAGCAGATGAAACAAAGAAGACGAAGCAAAACAAATGAAACAAAGCAGACGAAACATCTTTACAAACGATGCATCTCTTAAGACGAATGATGTCATCACAGATGATACTTCTTTACAGACGATTCATCAGTACAGATGATGTATCTTTACAGACGATGCATCCCTATAAACGTAATGATGTCATCACAGACGATGTGATGTCATCACAGATGGTAAGTCTTTATCCTCCTAAGCTTTTCCCTTTCTAAGGACCATAACTCTCGATCCATAGGTCCAAAAATTCCATACTACATACTGTTGGAAAGCTAAAAGAAGGACCTACGACTTTCAAGAGACAATTTGGTCTAATTCAGCCTAGATCAATCTAGATTTTCCCTTTAAATCATAACACAAATTTTACCCTATGGAAGGCTTGTAATTTTACACTTTGCGACCTTGGAATATCCTGAGCTTAACAATTCAGTTACCAAATTGACTTCATTAAACTCTCAGATCTCAATTTATTTGTCTCTTTATATCTAACCACATCTGATCAATCATAATTCCTATTTTGCCTTCCTATGAATCTCACTTAGGCGTACGTGTGTGTATATATATATACATATATATATCCACAATTTATGCTCAAAACTATCTGTTCAAGCTGATAATAATCTTATCCTCATCCATACACAATTCATATTTCCTTAAAAGCAGAAGAATGAGGTTTTACAAATCTTTAATGGCATTCTAAGCCATACTACAACCTCATCTCAAAGTCTTAAATTATAATAATTCTTAAATAAATAACTGGGTATGCAACTTATAACATTGTGCATTCCCAAAACCAACTCAAACTACAATTTAAGCAAACTGTAGAATTTCCCTTAGGCTCTTGATCACTTGATCTCTTATCTTTCACTTGAAGATGGGGTAAAAATGGGGTGAGCTGGAAAGCTCGTGGTTAACAGTTTATAACAAAAATAGAAGCAAAACTTCTGAAACCATTTTTCTTGTCATGGAAAACTTTCGTTGAGTTTATAGAAAACGTGTTTCTTAGGCTTTCAACCAAAATTCACAAGTCATAAAACATGAATGCATCAAACTTACTAACATAACATAAGCATATAAGCACATCAGAATTGCTTGGGTGGATCCAAAAACATAATGTACTACACAATTCATATAAGGATCTTGTGTAGTGGTGAACTTAGGGGAGTTCATAAAGTAGCTCCATGCCACTGGCGGGCAGGCAGAAAAAGCCTTTAACTTGATCAACGTCCACGTGACTGAATTTAGGGGACCACCACAAACCCACATAACACATAATTCATGGCTTGTAAACTTGTTGCCCAAAATGGCACTTCTTAAAAACTTGCTTGTCTTATAATTGCAATATTCCTTGAAAACCATTCTTGAAAACATGTTTCCTTGAACATGTATCTTTTTAGAAATCATTTGCAAAGTCTTTTCATAAATAATTACACAATTCATATAACCACTGTATATCAATTTCACAATTTATTCAAAAACAAAAGATGCAACACTTATGATGCAATTGAAATCAGTAAACTTCTTATGATTTAAAGAAAACAGCAGTAGCTTATTTACTCTATTATAATCATGTACCCACCTTGATTTCCTTGATTAAATACTTGCACAACATGCCTCTTCTCTTTGCAAAAAACTTGAGGTATCAAAGGTTCTTTCCTGCTATATCTTTAATGTGTACTCCGTCAGATGCTCTACTGAAATATGCCTCTTGTTCCTCTTGCCTCTCTTGATCCCTTGCTTCTTTTGTACTCCTTGATTTCCTTGATTCTTCACCAAGTGGAGAGATCCTTAGCTCAAATGGAAGCTCTTCTCTTCCTTTACCTTTTTCCCTTCTTAAACGACCTCCAAATCGCTCTTTAAGTCTAAGGAAATGGAAACCCTAGCTTGTTTTCTCTTCTTTTTTCTCTTTAATTCTTTTTCATACTTCTCTCTCTTTTTTCTCTTTTCTCATCCATGAATTAGCTTCTTCTCCCCTAATGCACGACAATCTTCTCCCCTTTTATACCCTTAACAATTTGCACAATGTCCATTTTACCCTTCCTTACATGTCTTATTTTCTTTATCCTTAATTGTCTTGCCAAACTTACCCTTGAACATCCTTATTACCTTTTAACACTTTAATTCAATCAACCTATATCATGTAAGCTTTCTAACATCAACATGAGAATTAACTCCACAAACTTTCATAAAGATCTTATAATTGATGTAAATCACACTTATTCATAATAAAAAATTTGGGGCCAACATTTCTCCCCCTCTTAAAAGAATTTCGTCCTCGAAATTCATATGTAGCCGATCTAAAGGCAAGGTTTTGCTTCCTCTTGTAATTCCTTCGTTTTCCAGTTTACTCCATCACTCAAATAATTTCTTTCAAATGACCCTAGTTAATGGATTCAATCAATCCCTTCATGACTTGTTCAAATATCACATGATCATATCTGTTTCGTCAATATAATTCAGATTACTCACAATTTCCCTACTTCCTGTGTCAATAATACCTATGCCATATCATATCAATATCCTTAATATACTCACATATATCACATTGCGAGTTTAAGACATCTATCATCAGTAGCACTTCTAATAACTATTTCATACGGACTTATTCATGTCGGGCTTTACTAACCTTTCGTTCGAGCCTGAGCACATCTTAGCACGGTGATACTCTCAGCAGTAATTTATCTTTCTCTTGACGATTCATATAAGTGTAGTGTCAGTATACATAACTTTTATGCCTATTCTTACTGTAGTCCATGCCTTTGACGTTGATCCTTCTAATTCATTCATCTTTCTCGAATCTCTTGAGTTCTAACATTGATCAATTTCACTTGTTAATTAACATCTCCTATTCTGGCCTTCAACAATTCTTAGACCTTACTTATCATAATATAAAAGTGACGACTTGTTCTATCGTCTAACTCCTCATACCTTATTCAAATTAAATCACTAGGAAAGTGGTTGTGATGCTTAATGACAAATAGAACTATACTTGGATCTTATGTTCCTATGAACTTCAACCTATATGCCTTAAACATATTTTTGATAGTTAAGACCATCAATTTAAGCATTCATTCACTTGATTTGACATTCTTAGTCGCTAAAAGATTCTTCGACGCATTCCTTCTAGGATGTAAAGCTTACGATATCATTTGTACTTTCTAGCAATCTCTTGGCTCAATCATCTTTATTGATTTCACATGCTTCTTATTTCAATCATCATGTATCATTTTTTCCTATTTGAAATCAAAAATTCAAATATGTTTTCAATCTCTCAATAAGATTCATAATTTTTGAATCCTCAGTTTGGACTTGGTTTATCCTTTCATGTGAAACTGATCTTCAATTTCATAGCAAATAGCACTTGATTTGCCTAAAATTCAACTCTATATTCTATGTTTCTTTTTGCTCTAGTTATGATAATCTCAATATCGAATTTCTGCTCACTTAGCCTTACTTGGAATTTCCCATTTGTACAATCATAGTCTTTCGGCATTTATATCAATCTTCTCAGTCTCATGTTTAATTCTCTCAATTCAATGATTGCCTCAAACTTTTATAATCTATACTTGTATATATACATCCAAGATGTTCCTATCCATATATTGTCTCCAAATTTTCAAAACAATCATTAGTGTGGCAGCTCTAAATCATGTATCAAATAGTCAACTCTTAGGAATTTAGTTGTCTCCATACATATGAAATCACTTCATTATGTTGCATTGCATTTTAGCCAAATCTCTTATACCACATCAGTGCATATTTTAAAACCTACAAATCCATAGGCTATAATTTATATCTATATAATTCCTCAAAATTCTCTTTACTTTTATTACTCATACGCTTTACATGTTTTTCTTTACGTATTCCAACTATTCTTCTCAATTTTTCGAATACCTTTAATACATCATCAAAAAAAAAATTCAATTGACTTCCTTTCTCAAACGATTTTCTCCATTCTTTGAATTTCCTCATACCTCACCTTGACTTATTCCCATGTTTGCCCATTCATACAAGTTTCTCCATACATTGCAACTTATCTGTAAACTTAGCTTCTAATGATGGTAATACATTCATCAAGTCAGATTTGTATCTCCCGAACTTACTTACACAGAATATAACGTGCACCCATATACTCCTTATATTAGCAATCCATGTCTCCTTAAATTCAGGAATCCACTCACATAATCCTTTACATTAAACAAAATACATACTTTTTTCAATAACATAATCTACCTCTTTTGCTTGATTCTTTGTTAGGGATAGGACTCCCATATTCACTTTCGAATCATTACATATTCATTTCTGATTAGTTCTTTCATTGATCATCCCTTAACATAAACTATCTGATCTGCTTAATCTAACTCAAAAAAATTCCTCTTCAAAAGAGGGCTTCATGCTACTATCATCAATACTGTTCATGCAATCTTTATTAACCCCTTGCTATCATCATCACATTATCAGTTATTCTTAATACCTCGGGAAGACTTATTTCTATCGTTCTCACAAGGTCAAAATGTTCTAATCACCAAAACTCAATGGAGTAATGAACATACTTACAGTCATATATGCTTGGGTGGCATCATCAAATTCATCCCATTTTGTCCATATATTTATCACCATCAATTCACAAATTCATATCTTAAATGATTGATACTTTGATCTCTATTTATACTAGACGATATTCTTCTCTTGATCTTCACATTTATTTCTCATTGTAACATCATCAACAAATGTCAATCTATCCCTGCTTGGTCATTATAAGCACTTTCATGTGTTAATCTAGTTCCCTTTAGACTTTAAACTATGGGAACTATGACTAACAAATATCCAATATGTCATAGGTTTCTTCCTACATCATCTCCACACATAAATTACATATGTGCTTAATACTCTCACTTGTGTATGATGATACGATCATCAGATAGGTACTCACAATAATAATTCAACTTAACCTTTTGAACTTGTACATGTATCGCTATCATTCATCTCATCTTCTAGTTATCCTTCACATTACATCTTACATATATATATTCACCATTGATTCAAACTTATAGATGTATAGTCATAAAAAAATTCTGATCTCAATTCCTCTAACATATTCTTATGGAGGATCATAACTCTTGTCATATTCATCAAACAACTACTTAGGTTCCAATTTTCATCTTCTAAAGATCATAGCAATTTATGTTTTCCTTACATTCTACCAGATCATCATTCTCTTATTACCATTTCCATCAGGTCAAACTCTTAAAAAACATACGTGTACCTCATACATATGCATCTTGACTAAGAATTAGTTGCTACTGCATGCTAAAACACGTCAAAACACATGCAACCTGACACATATTTCCAAAGGTGCCCATGTAAGATCCTAATTCTAACACTTTGATACCATATATGTTGGATCCCGTTTTTGGAACCCAACTCTTTCTCTGATACCATATGTATTGGGCACCATTTTTGGAACCCAACTCTTGCAAAATCGTAAACACTGAACTATTTCCAATGAGGTTTCCTTAACCATCATCGAATCCTCTTCTTGTTTTGATACCATAA
>JANSVA010000004.1:33547020-33572931 GCA_025504915.1 Erythroxylum reticulatum
TTTCTCTCTCTAGGAAAGATATTTTTGAGCTTCACATTACAGATGTATTTGCTCTCTTCTTTCGCACTTTGAATACATAATTTCTCTAAGTATTGTATAATCAAAATTTCACTCTTGTAAAAACGTTATTTAGTCTTCGAATAGAACTAGTATTTATAGCCTAAGTCTTCAACTGTCTTCTTGAGAAACTGCTTCATGAATCTTCTAGAAACTGTTATTAGGTGAGTCCTATAACTAACTCCAACTAACTAACTGACTGACGTTTTAGAATAGTTTCCTTTTGTATCATCTAGTATAATACTTCTTCTGTTATCACGTTTTGTATGTTATTGTGCTTCTGCTAGTATCACGTTTCATCTGTTGTTGCATTCCATCTGTTGTTGCACTACGTCTGGTGTTGATATATCGTCTATTGTTGACCACGTATCTTCTGAATTTGACTAAGTGTTACTTACATTTTTTTGCACACTTAACAAACTTATCAAAATAGTTGATACATTTCTAAGATTATTATTATTTAATTATGATCAAAATTAATAGAAGTGAAGTCTTCTTGACTTAACAATCTCCCCTTTTTTGATGATAACAAATAATCATAATTTTAGAAGATAAAATGATATTCAGACAAATAATAATCAAAGCAAAAACATAAGAAATCCACAAGAAATGCATAAGAACTATATACAATGCTTTCTATCTTCTCTTCTCGTTCTCTTCTCATTCTCCCCTTATTTGTTATTAATAAAAAAGATAGCTCATCATAGATGCTTCAGAATTTCAGAAAATATATGTTACATGTCAGTGCGGATCGTCTTAAGGTCTTGTTTAGTTGTAACCCATAGAAATGCTACTTCCTCATGAAGATCACCCACTGAGTCACCCAGTTCATTAACCTTAATTTGAATTTCCTCAATTTCTTTCGCTAAGGCTTCCTGAACTTCCTTCTGTTTGTAACTTGCTTTTGTCTAATTTATGAAATGCTTCAAGAACTTTGAATTAACGTTAGGATCTTGTTGTATTTCACTAAGTGGATGAAAGTTTTCAACAATAGATGGTTCTGTAGGTAAAATGTCTAACTTTATGATTTTGATTGAGGGTAGTCTGAAGGTTTGTTTTCCTTCTAGGAGATCAAGATCATCAGATCTAGGTAGTTTAAGAATGGTTGCCCAAGAAGATGTAACACGTCTTTGACTAAACGTATGAAACCTAAAGATCTGAAATGTATGATTAAATTCACAAAGGTTTCTAGGTTAAAATTGATACCTTCAATCGTGATACTTTTGTACTGTCCTTCTATCACTGTGCCAACTACCCTAAAGTTTTCATCTTTGGTAGAAACTCCAAATTGACTTCCTGATGACTTTGAAATGTGATGTGAAACATAAATACCTCTAGGTTGAGCTGCAATATATACATCATCTATGTTCTTTACAGCTACTTGAATCTGTTCTTCTATAAGATCATCTTCATTCCCTTTAGGAAACATCTTCTTTTCCCTTTTTCTTCGTTTCTCTTAGGGGTTGAATATCTTGGTTGTATATTTGGCACAATCTTTATCGATGTTCTGCTTGTAATCGGATAGATTGTATATCGATCCTTTGAAATCTTCATTAGTTATGGTTCTACCTTCTCATCTCGTAGAATACCATATAGTCTTCGTTCTTCATGATTTAGAAGATGTATTGACTGATCGTTAATCAGTATAGGTTCGATTTATACCTTGACTATCTTTTTCAAAGGTTCTCTAATAATAATTGAGCTTCTACTTCGAACAGGTACTGATTCTTCTATAATCTTTATTTTTTAATCCTTTTTGTTGATTGGTTGAGAAGGCTTGTAAGATTCCAATTGGTGTTCAATTGTCTTAGCCTTCTGTTGAACATTAGATGAAGAAAACTTTTTTGACTAGGCTTCACCTTCTTTTGTTCTTCTGCCGGTTTAGAGGAAAGTTGTTATTGAGGCTTCTTCCTCTCAAATACTAACTTCCTTTTATCTTTATCTCTCCAGATGAGTTTGCTGATTGACTCTACAAAATAGGGATAATTGATCTGGTAGGCTGTTGTCTTTTCTCTTGCCTTTCAAAATCCCCACCAAGAATCAGAGCTTTTTGCTTCTTCTGTTCTTGTTGTTGTAAGGTCAATAGTCTTGGTGACCTTCTTGACTGTTTGGATTTTTTTGATTGAAGTGTCTCTGCCTTTCTCTCCAATGACACTTATTGTGATGATTGTTAAACCCGACTTTCCTCTTTTCGTAGAATCATCTTATCTTTCATTGGTACATCAAACGATTTTTTAGTCTTTTCTTCTGCGGATATTCTTCCTGTCGATCGAGGTTTTGTTTTTCTTTCAATACACATTCACTTCTGCTCCATCTTACTATAAGCTCCCCTTCAGACCTTGCTTTCAGTGTAGAACCTGTACCTACTTCATCTTCAAACTTTATTCCCATTCTGGGAATAGTAGTAGCATTAATAATACTCTTCACATTCATCTTTACCTTGTTAACTCTATTGAGTAAGATTCCAGATTCTCTAAAAATCCTTGTCAATAGCATACCAAAAGGTAAAGAGTTAGAATCTCCTTTTAACTTCATCATGTACTTCAAAATCAAGTACGGAAGATTAATGGGTTGGTGATTGAGTAGGTGAAACAAACAATGTTCATCGTTCATTGTCACAACATCCTTCGAGCCTATTCTTAGTAGAACACAGTGGAGAAGCAATGAATGTAGAACCCTACCCTTTGGAACGAGGGTTGAAGCCTTCTTAACTCCTGGATCACTACTTCCATATAGTTGTCGATTGATGTGCACTTTATCTACACAACCTTGAGTAATCCATTTTGTATTGTTAAATAGCTTTGCTCTAATACTAGGACATCCAATAGCCCTCTCAATAGTAACTTGTGTGGCGATAGTCGATAATCCATCTACTATTGATACTATAGTGTCATCCACCACTTTTGCATTTTTCCAGAACTCATATATCTTCTTCAAATAGATTTTTTTACAAACGTTGAAGAAATTTTTCCAGCCAACTGCTTCAATTTTTGGTTCAATGTCCATTTGATTTTCCTTCAATGAGATGAAATCAACATGTTTCCTATAGATAAGAGATTGCTCCATTTATGATCTGTAACAAATAAAAACTAAACACACAAATGTATTTCACTTAACGTATTAGGTTAGTATCTAAAAGTAAGAACGAGAAACAAAAAGAACTTGAAGCTTAGAACAAAGGTATAGAAGTACAATGCAGACGCAAACTGATCCCGACCTTTATCCCTTACTTGTAAGCTGAAGGTATTAACGGGGTATCCTTTTGATCCTAAAAAATATTTACAAATTTTGGGTGGGTTTTGCGAACTCAATAAGTGACCATCATCGATGGCCAGTCACATAACACATAATTCACATTCACATCATTTCACGTTTCATATTCAATACAATTTAATCATTCATATTATGCATATGCAGTGCACAGGAGACTCACTTTTCATTTGTTACTTTGTTATGACCGAGTGCCTAAACTATCCCGTATCCATTAGATACCGGGCTCATTACTAACTGTCCTTTATCCGATGGAGATACACGACTCATTTTATATAGTAAGCCTTAGGCTCTTAATCACTTTTGAGCTCAAGGCTCTTTTTCACACTTTGAGCTTTAAGCTCTTTTTCGATAGCTACTCAGGTCACAACTGCCATTATGTTTCATGCATTCATGAAATGGAACGTATCAATTACATTTGCATATTCTTATTCACTCACATTCACATATCTCGGACCTTAATCCGGCATTCAACATTAAAGTTGAGAATCACACTTTCATTCATATGCAAATGCACATTCAAACACATTTATCATTGGACCGTGGTTCGACATTTAACAATCATATTATGTACACTTATTTCATCTCATTCACACACAAGTAGCACTTCAATATCCAACTCAAACATCACAATCATTGGACCTTCATTTTCTGGAATCAACAATTAAGACACATTCATTTGATCATTCAGTAGTCAATTAATACAAAAATTCAAACAAAACAAACAATGATATGAGACCATCTAGGTCTACTCACAGTACGCTCAAGATTAACATTAGCTTTCAAATTCTGGAAACGCCTAAATACGGACATTTAACCTGCACAACCCATATATGTAAGAGACACGTTGCACTCATATTAATAATTGCACACTTATAAGCATTTATTTATGCACAATTGTGTACGGACTATGTACAATGCATGCTCAATGACAATCCCAAGTACTTTACTAATTTCATATCTTAAGCTCATTTTCATTTCATAATTTAATCACTCATCATTTTTAAGAATTACAACCTCAATTCTTTGGTAATTTGATATCAAAAACTCATCCACTAATTTTCCAATATATACCCATATATGACTAGTGAAGAGGCAAAACATAGTCTTTATATATATATATATGTCAACTTTCTACTTAAAACTCAATATTTCCTCTTCATTTCTATTTCATTTAAGCTCAACTTATCACAACCAACTCAAAATCTATCATTTTTTTCCCATAATCATCAAAAATAGAAAATCACATTAATGCATAATATCTTCACATTTTCTGCATTTTCAACTCTTGCATTTTCTTCATTTCTTCCTCAAACTTTCATTTTAAAATATTCATTCTCATCTCAGAACATCATCTTACAACTATTCTTCCACTCTAAATTCATTCCTTTTAATCAACTCTAAAAACACTATATATATATGTATGTGTGTGTGTATATATATATATATATATGTATATATGTATATATGTATATATGTATATATGTATATATACATTTTCTGCATTTTCAACTTTTGTATTTTCTTCATTTTTTCCTCAAACTTTCATTTTAAAATGTTCATTTTCATCTCAGAACATCATCTTACAACTATTCTTCCACTCTAAATTCATTCCTTTTAATCAACTCTAAAAACACTCCAAAACTTATGTATATATATATATATAATGAAAACGTCAACATAAACAGAGCATTTACATATCCATTTCTCGCAAATTTTTTGCATTAATCTCATACCCATTTTAGTTGATCTTTCAACTTCAAAAATCATTTTTACAACCTCTTATAACATTTTGATCATTAGATATGAAAAATCAACATGTATGACATACTTAAAATCTCCTCACTTATTTTCCAGCAAATATGAATATCACTATTCTTAACCATTTTATAGTGAACTCACGATGCATGCTTCAGTTCATACAAAAATACATAATCATAACAAGGTTACTTGTTTGGAGCTCGAACATCTGCAAAAAATCTCTTAACCTTAATCCTTGATGCAACCACGCACATTAACTTGAAAGTTGACAGGGGGTTCGATTTTTCTTGGGATAGAAGAAAGAAATAGCAAAGAGGAAGTGGTAGTGGGTAAAAAAAACAATATTTTTTCTATTGGAGATTTGATGAAAAACTCTGTGTTGAAGATAAACTGGAGAAAGAAACTTTGAGGGAGATAAAGATAAGTACAGTAACTTATCTTTCAAGGTTAATAAAGCTTAACTTTAAAGCTTAGACACCTGTCCATTTCTTAATCACTTATCCACTTCCCTTTATTAAAACTCACTTAAGTATGATTTATAATTAAGTTTATGACTTAATAAAACCACTAAAATCGTAAGTTATAACCTATTAAATCACGTCCAGATTTTTCCATAAAAACATCATTTCGGGGCAACTTTGCATGTTCTTCTGAACTGGATATTGAAGTCATTTTGTAACACTTTCTTCTAGAAACGTGTTCCCCTATGTCTTATGTTTCCATTGACACTAAAATCATCCATATATCTCTAGTTTACTCCAAATTAAAAATAAACTCATTTGGAATCCTACAAATCTAAGTATAATCAAAATACTGAAGTGTGTTTAGTAAGATATTCCTATTCACACTGTTCCAACAAATTCCCACACTTTCATTTAATCAAACTTTTCCAATCAATTCATAATGCTACAAATATTTTTGGAGAGATAGAATAATGCGTTAGGAATCTATTGGTTCAAGAATCAAGTCATTTGGATATTTAGATAAGAAGTTATAGTTGAAAGAAGCAAGATGGTTCAACTTGCACAATGCTCTCGGGTATACAGCAAGTCACAGCCACTATGGAGAGCACAGTGACTTGATGCGACAAATAAACATGAGTCTTGCAATTAACTCGTGTGAGTGAGAGAGGAAAGTCACAGGGGTGCAGGAGTCATGGGCGTGAGAGGAACATGAGTGTGCAAGAGTCATGGGTGTGACAGATAAAGACAAAAATTGGGTGAGAGAACAAGTCAGACCCGTCCCACTCAATATCTCTCAATTTATTTAATATGGCTATGATTTTTGGTGGAGAGTTAAATAAATGTCTTAAGAGTTTAATGGTTTAAGTCTCATCCCATTTGGAGGTCGGACGAAGAAGATATAAACAAAAGAAATAAAGGTGTTCAGGTTGAGTTACTTAGGGCAAAGTCACCATCATGCTTATGCACGAGGGTGACTTTTAACTCACCCATGCAAAGTCACCGTCGTGTTTAAGCATGAGGGTGACATCCAATTTTTCCCATAAAAAGTCACCGTCATGCTTATGCACGAGGTTGACTTCCAATTTCTCCATGCAAAGTCACCGTTGTCCTTATGCACGAGGGTGACTTTCCTCTCACCATTTTCTGCATATTCTTGCAGAATTTCCCTCCCACCCCTCTCTTCTTCAAACCTCTATAACGTTTGATCTAGAACTCTAAAAATTGAAAAATTTATATCAATGGAAAGCTAAAATAATGATATACAACTTTTATGAAGACCATTTTATCAAAATCTATCTAGATCAATAAAGTAAATTCTTAGAAGTTCAGATCAATACTAACTTCTCTAACTTCCCTTTTTCATTCACTGTGCTTCTTCTTCCTCTAATCTTCATTTTTTTTCTTTTCCAATCTTAAATTCTTCTAGCTTATTAATAATGCATTTCTTTACTCCATACACTTTTTAAACAAAACTAAATCAAACTTATACTCCAAAGCTTAAGAATCCAAAACTCATATTTACAACTTCTCTTTACTGTAATTTTCCACTTCTTTATTCTCATTCCAATCCTCTTCAATCAACATATAGAACAATGAAACACATTCTTCTAGCTTCATTTCATTATACACTTTATAGTTAAATACTTAACACTACATCACTTATTTGAATTCACCTCTGTTAACACTTCATATATTTTTCATGTATGAACAGTACATCAACTTATGTAAATTTTTATATATTACAATCCAGAATCCATTCAATACAGCTGCAAACAATTCCTAATTCTCGAATCCACCATCTAAATTATTCATCACTGAAACTGCAATTCTCAATAATATCACGTTACAATTCAATTGTACCCAGAATATCAATGAGTGCATATACAATTATTTTCATGTGTGCAAAAATTCAAATTCACATTCATGTATGCTAACATTATGCCTGATCATGAAATGCAATTTTTTTTCGAACTCTCTCATTACTATTTTCTCTATTATAGAAATCTTAGGTTCTAACCCGTAATATGGGGATGAGATGTTACATACACTGCCATGTAAGTAACCATGTATATTCTAGAAAAACTTTTTTTTCTATAAAAGGATATTATAAAGATTAAAACAATAAAGGAAGATTCTAGAGTCAATGGAGACACCAAAAGATGAAAGGTAACACCAAAAAAAGGGTTAAACATCATAAATAAGAAGATTAAAAGTGGAACCATCAAGATCAACTCTTTCTTTCCAGATTTTTGAAATGAAGGCATTAAGTTGAGATTCACTTTTTCTATTTCATTGCCTTGTATGCAATTCTGAGTAGTTTTATTTTTAACATGATTATAGATCACAAAATTTATATTAGAGTGTTATGTTTTGTACACTTTTACCTTGTTTGATTCAATATGTTACTACTTTGTGATATTTGTTGTCCTTATACTTGATTTGAAATCAAAAGATTGAATTGAGAAATTTACGTTAAGTTGCACAATAAGAGTTAGTACCTTAATAAAATTAAAAATATTAGGATAATAAGCAAATGAATAGAGATCTTAATTGTGAGTTAATTATCCTTAGGATTATTCAAATCCAATTGGTAGCCGGTAGTTTTGAGAGATCAAGAGATTGCAACTTAACTTTTATCTATTTCAATTTTAATTACTTGATTAGATCTTGAGAGAGGGTAATGAGAAACTTTGGATACCTAGGATCAATCATAGTTGAATTCCAAGGTGAAGGGAGGACAAAACAAGGATATAATAATCCCTAAGTTTTAAGCATTAAGTTATATTAGTTTACTTTAATTTTCAATTCATTCAATCTTTTTACTACCTTAGAAAAAGTGTAGTTAAAATTGATAGGTGACTATATTCAATCCTCGTGGGATCGATATCAGTTGTACTACAATATATGACTTAATTACATTGTAACATAAACAAGCAAACTAGTTTTTGGTACCATTTTTGTGGATTTTTATAACATCTATTACAGTTTAAGTTACTTTGATTTATGGACTTAAATACCTTTCTTGTATGATTGCAGGTGTATGGGTACAAGATCTACTAGGGGTTCAAGCAAAGTAAAGGATACAGAAACTTCTGACATCACTAATCAAGAAAGGGAAATTAAATGCATGAAGAGACAGGAAGAACAATGGAAGAGGGATGACATCAAGGAGAACAGTGAAGAATCCTTATGGTCTTTATGAGTTAAAAGTTCAATGCTAATCTACTAGGGGTATCAAGACCACCAATGCAGACCAATACATTCAAAATTAAACCAGCATAGCTTAATATGTTGCAAACTAACATTTAATTTTATGGACTAGCCAATGAGAATCCTAATGCCTATTTGGCCAACTTCCTAGAGGTTTGTGAAACTTTCAGATATAATAGGTTATCAAAAGATGCAGCTAAGATGAGGCTCTTTTCTTTTATACGTATGGATTAAGTGAAGACATGGTTGAATTCTCTTGAATGTCAAAACATAGTGCAAGCCTTTTTGGCTAAATACTTCCCCTTAACAAAAACCATTAGAATAGAAAAAGAAATCATAAATTTCTAGAAAAGCGAAAGGGAGTCTTTATATAAAGCATTATAGTGATTTAAAGAGTTGTAAAAGAGCTATCCAGACCATAACTTGTCAAAGGAGTTCTTTCTACAAACATTCGATAATGAAGTGAATCCACCCATGCTACACCTATAGATATTATAATTAGTGGCTCTTTAATAACGAAAATGGTTAAAGTAGCACATGATTTGTTAGAAGAAATGACAAACGACAGTTATCTATGGACATTAGAAAAAAGTAAACAACATCCAACCTTCAGAGAAAAAAAATAATATTATATGGATTTAGTGACACAATTATAGAATAAATTAGTAAACCTGGCCAAAAAATTGAATAGCCTGAAATCCAGATCTTTAAAGGTAATTTAATATGGATGCAAACTATCAAGACAAGAAAGTTTTGTCTCAGTTGATTGCTTCTTAATAGGAAATAGCAACATAGAGAAACTTAAATTTTTGGGAGCATAGTATATTCATAGAGGTAATAGTTTGTACTCTAATACTTACAATCTTGAGTGGAAGAAACACTTAAAATTTTCTTAGTCTAACAATACAGAAATCAAATAAGAGCTTAAGGCCCATTAGATTTTAGTAAGATATGTTTAGTTCTTTGGAATTGAAAATGGAAAAAAATGATGGATGTTTTGAATTCCAAATTTATGAGCCATGATGAGGAGAAAAAGAGGATGGAAGCTAAATTTTACCAAATTATGGAGAATAATGCTTATTCCATACATAATTTGGAATTTCCAATGCACCAATTAGCTAATGCATGTCGACACGAAATGTGGGGAGTCTCCTGAGCCACACGTAGTCTAATCTAAAGAAAAATTTAAAGGCCATCATAATTATAAGTGAACTTGGGAGGAAAATTAAATATTCTCTCTTAAAAAAGTTTGTAGCTCTATAATTACTAGCCGTATGCATTCAAAATTAAAGGACCCAAGGAGTTTCACTATACTTACTGTAGCTGGTAATTTACAATTTTTAAAATGTTTATATGACTTAGGTGTGAGTATTAATATTATGCCTTTATCAATTTTCAAGAATTTGAGGCTGAGAGATGTGAAGCTATCATCCATGGTTATGCAATTGGTAAATTAATCCATAAAGAAACCATTTGGTATAGTGGAGGATGTGCCTGTAAAAGTGGACAAGTTTATTATTCTTTTGGATTTTTTAGTGCTAGGCTTTGAAGAAAATCAAAATTATTTAGTAATTTTTCGTAGATCTTTTATGAATATGGGAAGAGCTTTGGTTAATGTCTATCAAAGGAAACTTATTCTTTAAGTTGGTAAAGAGCAAATTGAATTTAATATGAATAAAGTACTAACAAATCAAAAGGAATGCAACTCATAAATGAAGATTGATATAGTAGATGAATGTAACAAAGATCTAGAGGAGTGTTATAAAGAAGAATTGAGTGTTGCGGAAGTTGAGGATAAACGGGAACTAGGAAAGGAGGACTTGGGTGTTACAATGAAGCAAGAGATCATAATGAGAATGGAAGCACCCATGATACCCTCCTTTGAGAAAGCGTACATTCTAGAGTTGAAAACCTATAGGGAATAAGAAAAGGGAATGGTGGCGATAATTAGAAATGGAATAAAAGTCACGAGTCTAAAAATTTTGGAAATAAGAAGCATGAGTCCTAATCTAATGATGAGTAAGACCTTAACATTAAAAATAGGAGTTGGTTGAAAAATCATGGCAATGAAAAGTTCAAGCTAGCAACTTTAAAATTAACATGTTTTGCATGGTTACATTTTCTATAATTTCATTTTTCTTAATGCTTTGTTATTTTTATGGTTTATGTTTATTTTAAATAGAGTAAAATTGATTAATGTTTAGGTTATAAACTGTATCCAAGTCCCTTCTCTGACGTCATCACCACCATAATACCTATAAGTATTCTTGACCTTGTTTTGATTCTTTTTCTTTTTATTATTTATATTTGTTATGTGTGTTGTTTTTAGTTATGTTTTCGTGTGGTTTCACATTGAGGACAATGTTTTGTTCAAGAGTAAGGACATATATACACTTGCATTTCATTTGTGATTGTGAATTTTTCTGTTGATTAGGTTGGCATTATGTGAACATTTGGTTGCATTATGTGTGCATTGTGTGAATGTGATGATGACATGAATTGAATGGAATTGGCTTACCTTTGAACATGGTTCTTTAAATTGTAAAGGCACATTAGCTTATGAAGTTTGTATTTGAAGTGTCTTTGGGATGAATATGTATGTTAATTAGGGTATGGCACGTATTCTTTTAGTTTTTGACATTTGATTGTATGCACTTATAATTGTATTCGTTTAAATTGGTAGGCATCATTAGTAACCTTTAATAGAAGTGATTGATTAAGAAGACATGAGGAAGGCTAAGAAATAGAAAAAAAATTGTGTTAAATAAAATTCCTATTCCGTTGCTAGTTTAAAGTTATGATATGGCTAAGTAATTGGGGAATTCATGACAAAATGTATTTCTTCCCATCAAAAGGCTAGAATGACACCCTAGCCAAGCTAAATAAAAGAAGTAATCTAGTTGAGTAAATGGGGGACATTCATGACAAAGTGTTTACCTCTACACAAAAAAACTTGGTGATTGTTAAAAAAAAATCTAAAAAGATGGTGCTTGCAATAAATTTAAACCCATTAATCTTCTAGAATAACAAGAAATTTCTAGAAAGTATAGTTATAGCTTATCTTTTTAATTGATTAATAATAATGAGTACATGCTTAAAAGTGTTATAGGGGCATGAATAGGGTGTCAATATTTTGACTGATATGTGTATTCAAATTAAAACACTTGAATATGAATATAATAAGTTAGTATGTTGAACTTTTTGAGTGGTTGATATTTGAGGTTAAGTGAATTCCATGAGGTTTGATGCCATTGAACCATTATTTTAATGTTGCATGATTATGTGTTTTGTTTACTTTTCGGTTTTTGTTTTGCTAGGGACAAAAAAAGAATGACGAGAAAAATGAGCATTATCCTACACTAGAAATACCATATCAGCATTGATAACCTAGTAACTCAAAAAGCTCTAAGTTTTCTAAATAAAAGAAGAGGCATTTAACTCATCTAGACTATGAGCATTGTTAAGATAAATTCTAAATAGGGGTTTTCAATTTTTAAAGGGGTAAAAGATAAGGTAATTATATTGATTTGATCTTTATATAAGAAAAAAGAGATGAATACATTCAAATTTTACATTAATGAGAAAAAATAGATTATAATGATATAAAATCTTGAAAGTAGTTATAGGCTAGCTCTTTTAACTTATGTTCGTCACAACAGATCACCATTTGTATATGCAATCCCTCTGATCTTATTAAGTTTCCCTATTACTTATGTTCGTCACAACAAAGATCACCATTTGTATATGCAATTGAGTTTCCCTATTATTTATATATCTTTAAAAAAGTTAGTTAATTTGGTATCCCGTTCTTTTTTATCTAAAACAGTCTAAAATTTTGTTTCAACAAAATAATTGTGAGCTTCTAAAGTTAATAAGTATTTACTAAGAATAGTTTTTTTTTGTCCTTTAAAGATATATCATCAAGATTTGCATATAACTTATCATGAACACATATGAGATTATTCATAGAAGTAATGATAGTTGATGACATATCCATTATAAACTTTTTTTCTACGGAGTAATTTAGGCTCTTGTTAGATTAACTAAAGTTTCCGCATAAGGTTGTAAGCCTTATTTCATTTAATAGGTATAGAGACTTGTCATTATTACCTCATCTTAACCCTTAAGTTTTGTTATGAAATTAAATAACAAAAATTTCATTATTTTCATAGAGGTTAAGATTTATACTTCTATTGTCAAATTATTAGAACTAAAAGGAGAATAGAAGAAACTTGAGCTAATAGACATCTAGGACGAGTTGATCAATCCCTTACCAGGATTTTTCCTAATAAGTTACTTGCTTTCTTGCTTATTAGATTAGGTAAAGAAGTTGCTTATGAATTTTAGATCTACAGGTCATAGTAATTTCTAATAGGTTTTGAAATTCTTATTAGATCTCAACCTAGTACCTCCTGAGAACATAAGATGCAATTGAAACCACCCATCATTATCTAAATGCCATGAGTAAGGATAAAGAGGGACTCCATATTCTTCTATAACTACAGTCCTTGAAATGCAAAATTTTCTCCACATATATATGAGACATTAATTTCTTCCTGAAGTAATGCTTAATGGATTCTAAGATTACATAATTGATTAGAATGACGCCTATAAAGAATCATGATAACTTCAGGGTTATAAGCCATTATAATTCTCCAATTATTGTGGGTTGAGTCATAATTTACACTATTTTTTCTAAGGAACCATAATCCTTTGTTAAAGATTTCTCTTTAATCTTTATTTTTAAAAATTCAATCAAAGAAGTCTTTTTTATAGAAATTAATCATAGATTGCCTATTCTTTTTTTTTTTGAGAAATTCAATCCCCTTATATTATAGGAAATAATCATTAAGTTGGGGACTTTTGAGTTCTTATGCTTAGTTTTTCTAGCAATCTTTGTCCTAATGATAAGTTTGAAAGTTTCCCGTTTCTCTATTGCACTTATATCCTAATCCAAAGTAGAGCTAAGAAAATTAGTGGACACTTAACTCACCTTCGAGAGGGCCTCCCCAATAGAGATTATTATATTAGAGATTATGTATATAACATTCCTTTGGTTCTCGACAAGTATGGAAGAGGAAGTTAGGTTGCTTCTCATTAAAGGTAATCATGCTTGAGGGAATTTGTGCAGAGGAAGTAATTTCAAGTTGTATTAGTTATTCCACTATCATTTCTTTAGGTCTCCATAATCTAAATTGGTTTATCTAACAAGGTATTTACGGATACGTAAGGGAGATTTCATAATTCATTATACTCCATCTTCATTAAATTTTTATATTTGAAGTATATCACGTAATTTTATATCTCTTTACACTGCAACATATAACTTGGCATATCTTATTATTCATAAACTTGTAGTATGCTCATTAAGACTTAACGACTTATTTAAAGCACTAGTAAGATAACTTAGGCCAGTAGCTGATGACTATTTAAGAGGAATGCTATGAAAATAAACCTATTTAGGTAGGCATATTCTTAAAGCCCTTGTTGCCTACCTTTATAATAGGTTTTCATTTAAGGAGAAATAAAGGCTTACCATTCAAATACTAGTAAATTTGTTCAAATGCAATAAGCACACCTTGTTTGTCACTAAATTTAAATAGAAAATAATCCTTCTCATTTATGAGGATTTGCTCCAATCCTTATTTTTCCCATTCGAATTCACCCTAGACTTTTATTTGAGGAAGAATGCATCTTAGTGACATTTATAAAATGTCATTCCATGTGAGCATAATGTCTACATCCCTTAAAAATAAACTTATAAAGATAAAAAAAAACCATTCATAAACAGTATATATGGCCCACCAAGTAGAATAATTTAAAATTAATAAATATATTTTTATCTGCCAATAATGTATATGTATATATATTAAACCACCTATCAATGTAAACAATTTCTAGAGCATACATATACTCTTAAAATAATGTATACTCTTAAAAAGATTTATGCAGTAATATATCAACTGACAACTTTTTATCTAGAGAAAGCAATTAGCATACCTTAAATATGTCTATCTTATATTCAAACCTTATAATAAACTACAGGTTTCATTACCAAAAAAAGCCCAAACTTTCATCAAACTTTCAATTATAGCCTAAAATTTAAAAAGTGGCAATAAAATGCCTAAACTTTCATTTTTTTTTCAATTCTAGCTGGAACTTCAAAAATTAGCAATCAAACACTTAAACATTCAATTTTTTTCAATTCTGGCCTGACGTTAATGTTTCGATTAAGTTTGCTGACGTGAGTTGTCACTTGTTTTAGAAACTTTAACTATTAATACACGTTAGCCAAAATTAATACAACAAATGAAGATTAATGAAACGACATCGTTTAATCACACAATTAAAATGATTTCATTGTTTAAAAATGACCTAAATTAGATTAAGCAACCTCGACGACCTTACACTTTGATTACATTTTTCCCTTCATTTTTAGTTTGTTCTCTTGACGCCCTCGCCCTTTTATTTTTAGATTACGCAGTCCCGACATTTTCACACTAAAGGCATCAAGAGAATGAACTAAAAACAAAGAGCTTACTAGTGCAATACGCTATAATGCGAGAGTAGTTTGGGGTATCAAAAGAATAAAAAAAAAAAAAGGGTTGAGGACGTCATGAGAACAACAGATAACATTATAGTAGAATTGAAAAAAATTGAAATTTTGAACATTTTATTGCCATTTTTTAAAGTTTAGGTTATAATTGAAAAAATTGAAAGTCTGGGCATTTTATTGCTACTTTTTAAAGTTTAGGCCATAATTGAAAATTTGACAAAAGTTTAGGTTTTTTGGGTAATTAATCCTAAACTTTATGTTCATATTCATTCCCATGTTGAGATATATATATATATATATTGGACCCTGTTTTAGGAGCCCAACTACGGATTCATAAAACGTGAGCGTAATCTAATGAAATCTCCTTAACCATCATCGGTTCATCTTTATGATTTGATACCAATCATGTTGGTCCCCGTTCTCGAAGCCCAACGTTCGGAATCATCATATATGAGCATATTACCCTTTGGGGTTATTTCAAAGAACCCTCATTAGTCATCATCACACAAGAGTGGTACGCCCACACTAGTCAATCACCAAAATAAAAATTTGACTTGTTCAAAACAACCGTAGGTCCAAGTCTCTAGTTTAATTTGAAGCAAGAACCATCTCAATCGGAGTTCTATAGATGGAGTTATGCTTAAGAAGCCAAAGTATGTTCATAACCCCAATCATGCTCTCTCAACCGACCCCTCACTATCTCTCCATCAATATTTTTCAAATCAAGTCCAAAAGGTATCAATTTTTATGAAGAAATATAAAATGTGTTATGAATCTATTGCTTCAAGAATCACTTCATTTTGAGGTCGGATGATGAAGTTATGGCCAAAAGAATCAAACATGTTTATATCCTCAATCGTATTGTACCTATCTTGGGAAAATTGGCATAACTTTCCCTAGAGACCTATGATTAGTGTAATTCTTAGACGATTTAAAAGATGACTTCTATATATACAACTCTCATTTAGATTAAAAAGCTAGATTTTTCCATTTAAAGAGTTAAAAATGCGAATTTCCACAAGTATACAATGTATATCCGTTAAACGAACATATACATGTCCTCCTAACAAACATACACGGGGTTAGGGCCATTTTAGACTTGAGAAGGTCCATTTAACGAACATACATGGGCGATGCTGGGGGTCCTCACAGACTTGAGAAGGTCCCTTTAATAGACCTAAAGTTCATCTAACGGATATAGGGGTTACCCAAGCCCCTCCAAAGCTTCTCTAATACTTCCTACTTCCATTCTAACATTACTTTCGCTCATAATCTTCCCAAATTCACTGCTTCTAATGCAAAAACACTCCTTAAACATTCAATTACCAAAATGTTTTCATAAATCTCCCAAATCTCAACTCGAATGATTCATCACATACAATAAATTCTCATCTTTCACCATAGTTGTTATGATATACATCCTATGCAACATTACCAAATTATAATGCTCATATCTCTCAACTCCGTTATAAAAAATTTACATACTTTATAGCGTTGGAAAACTAAAAAGATAAGCTATAATTTTTTATGAAGACAACTTTGTGTAATTTGCCATAAATCAATACAGTTCTTCCCTTAAAGTCAGAACATAATTTCTACACCCACGAAAAGATTGAAAATGCAAAGTACAAACTTTGAGAGACAAGAGCCAAAAATACAATCATATTTCATTATCATCAAAACATAAGTGTTTTACAAAGCTTCAATGGGCTTTCCTAGCCATAATACAAAATTTTTCCAAAATCCCAAATTACAAAGGGTACTTGAACAATAATTTCTTAACATGCGACTACATCCTTGTTTTATATAAATTACTCCAAAATAAAACAAAACATGCAAATCCGGATTGATGCCTTAACTCTTAATCAATCGATCTCTTGCTCATCACTTAATTGAAGTGGGGTGAGCTTAAAGCTCGTGGGTAACAAGTTTATAACAAGAAATAAGCGAAAATCATTGAAATATTTATTTCCATTGAAAAATTTGCATTGAAATCCATGTAACACATGTTTCCCAAATTCACAGCTTATCAAGCAATTCATAAACATCATAAATCATGAAATCATCAAACTTGTCACAAATCATAAACACATAAGCACATCAGAAATAGTTTTGGTAGATCCATGAATATGAAGAACTACATATTTCCACACAATGGTCATGTGTAGTCGTAAACTTGACGTAATATCGCAACCCTACATAGTGGTTTTGCATAGAGGTAAACTTGAGGGAGTCCATGAAGGGGCTCCATGCCACTAGCGGGCAGGTGGGAGAAGCCTTTAACTTGGTCAACATGCACATGACATTCTTGAATGGATTACACTAAACCCATATAACATATAATTCATGAATTGAAAACCAATTTCCCAAATAGCACATTCTTGGAAACTTGTTTTTCATGAGCATGAAATATTTCATATGCATTTTCGAAACTTAATTTCATAGAAATAAAGTCTTTTCAAAACCATTTCCATATCACAATTCATCATCGAGATTCATACACCAAAACATGTAGCAATTTCATAAATCATTCCAAGTAATAAAAGCAACATTTATGAGGTAATTGAAAACATTTTATTCTCTTACTTTAAAAGGAAACATTCATGGCTCATTACTCAATTATAAACATGAAACCTAGCTTGAATTTCCTTGCTTAATACCTGCTCAAAGAGACCTCTCCCCTTGCTCCTCTTGCCTTCCTTGATCTCATTTAACATAAGCCAAAAATTCCATTCAATAAGAATTCCAATTGAGAAGCCACAAGTCACATTCACCAAAATCGATTCTAGAATACTAAAACCCAAACAATTCTTAAGCTTCATGAACTAAAACTCTTCCAAAATTCAAAGGATTAAAATTAAACTTACCTTGAATCTTTACCAAATAGTGAGATTGTTGGCTCAAATGGAAGCTCTTATCTTCCTCTACCTTTTTCCCTTCTTGAACAACCTCAAATTCCTTCTTGAAAGGCAAGCAAAGATGAAACCTGGCTTTTTCTTCTTTCTTTCCTCTCAAAACTGGAACTCTCTCCTTCTTCTCTCTTCTCTTTGTTTCTTCTCTCTCAATTTTCGTTTTTCTTCTTCCTTAAAAGCAAGCCAACACTTCTTATTCCAATTATGCCCTTAATGATTGAGAAATGTCCAATTTGGTCGTCCTTCAAAGCCTTAAGACGTTAATGCTTAAGTGATCTTCCCAAAATGCCCTCATACATATATATTCTTACTCTTTAATTCTAATAAACCATATTTTAATATCTTACCAACATTAATATAGTAATTAACTCCAAATCAAATAAAATAATTAATCTAGCAAGACCTCAAAATTATTTAAATCATGCCTAACTCCTTCCAAAATTCCAGACCTTTTCTAATCAAGTAATTGAAGGAATTTGATAACACTTCCTTTTAGAAAAATGTTCCTCATTGTCTTAATTTTCTAATGACATCAAAATCATTCAATTTGGTTCAGAAATATAAAAGTCATATCCCAAATATTTTTGGACTGTTCTTATGCTGAAACAATATTTTATGCTTAAATTCCATCCAAAAATTAATTTTATGCTTAAATTACTCTAAATTAAGAATCATCTCATTTGGATAACTAGAGAAAAAGTTATGGCTAAAACACTGAAGCATACTTAACGAACATGTTTCAACTACATTTTCCAGCTTTTAACTTCGAACATTTCACATACAATAGATCTAGCTTCCAAGAAATGTTTAGGGTCCAACAATTCTCTCTCCACCCCCTTAACGAATTTCATCCTTGAAATTCTTACTTGAGTGATTAAACAAATGGAGGTAACACCGTCTTATGTTTTCCTCAATCTCCCAAATAACTTCTTCACTCAAATAATTTCTTCCAATTGACTATGTCAATAGGCTCACTTGGTCTTTCAATCACTCATTTAGTCATTCACTTCTTAACTATTTCCTCAATATACATATGTATCTCAGATTACTCACAATTTTCCACTTCTTGCATTGATAACACCAATATCAAATCATATCAATATTTCTTGGTATATTCACATATAACACATTATGAATCTGAGACATCTTTATTAGTAATACTAACTCATAAATCAATGGTCCAGTTCTTAATATCTTTATATGGACCAATTCAATTCAAGCTTAGTTGTTTCTTTATCCTAACCTAAGCACATCTTGCACTCAATCTAAGTTCACCTTAGAAACGTGGTATTTTTAGAAACATTTTCATCCTTTGCTTTATAGTTCACATCTCTATAGTGTTTGTACACTTAATTCTCATGTTTATCTCACGATATTCCCTACCTTTGGTGATAATCCACCCAATTCATTCATTTTTCTTAAGTCACTTAAATCCTAATATAGATCAATTTCACTTATCAGTAACATCTCTAATCAATTATGGCCTTCGACCATCTTTAGCCCTATTCATTCAAATAAAGAGGTGGACGACTCTTTTTGTCATATAACGCTGCATGGTATTTTAATGTTATCACTTTGATAATGATTGTGATGCTTAAAGTCAATCAAAGCTGTACATTGATCTCATAGTACTATGGACTCCAAAATATAAGCTTTAAACATATCTCTGACAGTCAAGACTATTGGTGACACACAAGTGTGGTCATTTTCTTCTACCTCCTTAGCCATCAAATGCTATCTCGACTTATTCCTACTAGGATGTATATCATGGGTTATTATTTCTGCTTATCTAACAATCTCCTTGCTCAATCATCTTTATCGGTACTTCTTATTTCAATCACAAGGTATCATTCTTCCTATTCAAACTCAAAATTTGTATTCATTTTCAACTTCTTAGTAAGGCTCACAATTTCTAAATCCTCAATTTGGGCTTTGTTTATGTGAAACTGGTCTTAATTTTCAGTGTAGCTAATAATGCTTCATTTTACCCCAATTTCAACTCCATTCTGCATTCTTTATTGCATTAGATTTGATAACCTTAATATCCAAATTTGTGATACGTTGTTATTGAATTTCCTATTCATTGCATCTGATTACAACACTAGGTTTACTAGTATAGTACTCATTTGTATAATCATATGCTTTCAGTACTTCTATCCATTGTCTCAATCTCGTATTTAATTCTCTCAACTCAATAATTACCTCAAACTTTAATAATCTGTATATTTATACATATCCAAGATGTTTCTGTACATCTAATGTCTCCAACTTTCAAGAAATCACTATTTCAGCAAGTTTCAATTCATGTATCAAATAATCAACCCATGGTGTTTCAATTGTCTCCATGCATATGAAGTCACTTTATTATGCTGCATTGGATTTTATCCTAATCTCTTATACAACATTATTGCATACTACAAAATCTCCAAATCCAGATGATATAATTAATATCAGTGTTATAATTCCTCTAAAATTCTCTTTACTTTCATTACTCATATGATTTACATGTTTTTCCTCAATTATTTAAACTATTCTTCTCAACTTTTTGAATACCTTTAATATATCATCAAATTTTACTTGGATTGCTTTAATCTTCACTACTATAGTACTATCGGGGAATTGTTAACTCCAACAGATATAACCCAAAACTCTTTGTGCCCATGATTGGTTCTCATAATTCTTTAAGTATCTGATTCCTCAATGAGGTTGTATTATCTCATGTCATTTTTAATTTCCCAATTGACTTCCTTTCTTGAATGATTTTCTCTATTCATTCAATTTCCTCTGATTTCACATTGACTTATTCTACTATCTGCTCATTCATAATAGTTTCTCTATACATTTCAATTTATTTGCAAACTTAACTTCCTGTGTTGGTAACACATTCATCAAAATCTAATCTATATCTCCTGTGCACACTCGCATAGAATATAATTTGGATCTAAGTTCTCCTCACGTTAGTAATATTGATACCTCAGCTTCCAAAATCCACTCACATAGTTGGATACATTACATTAACCGTAATGCATACACTCTTAGTAGCATACTCTACCTCTTATGCTTGAGTCTTCGCTAGAGATATGACTCCAATATTTACTTTTGAATCATTACGTATTCATTTCTGACTTCTTCTTTCATTGAACATAAACTGTCTAATCTGCCTAACCTAATTTAATGGAATTCTTCTCCGAAAGAAGATTTCTTTCTACTATCATCTGTATTGTTCATGTAATGTTTATCAATCAACTGTTATCATCATCGCATTATCATCCATCATTAATACCTCGAGAAGACCAATTTCTATCGTTCTTACAAGGTCATAACATTCTAATTACCAAAACTCAATGAAGTAGTAAACATAATTACTGTCACATATGCTTAGGTGTGTATCATCAAAGTCATCCCATTTGTCCACATATTTATCTCCAATAATTCACAAATTTATATCTTACATGGTTGATACTTTAACCTCCATTGATCCTAGGTGATATTCTTCTCTTTATCTTCGAATTCATTACTCCTTGTAACATCATCAACAATCTCAATCTATCCCTGATTGATCATTATAAGCACTTTCATATGTTACTCTAGTTCCCCTTAAACTTTAAACTATGGGAACTATGACTAATAAATATCCAATAAGTCATAGGTTGCTTCCTATATCATCTCCACACATATAATACATGTGCTAAATATTCTCAATTGTTATGGTGATCCCATTATCAGATATGTACTCATAATAACAATTCAACTTAACCTTCTAAACTTCTATAGATGTCTCAATCATTCATCCCATCTTCCAATTATCCTTTATTGCATCTTACATATGTATATTCGCCATCAATTCAAAATAATAGATGTATAATCATCATAAAATTCTGATCTTAATTCCACTAACACATTCTTATGGTGGATCGTAACTCTTATCACATTAATCAAACAACCACTTTGGTTCCAATTTCATCTTCTTAAGATCAGAACAATTTCTGTTTTTATTACATTCTACTTGTACACTTTAATCCCATCATTTCTACTTGTCTCCCTATTTTCCTCAAACAATTCATGATAATACATTCACATCTTTATCACATTCGGGGATATACAACACAATACAATATTGGTGTCATATTCAATTCCACTAATACAAATGCATTGACTCATTATCTATCACATTCAACCATGTACTATTTCCCATTTCCAATTCCCTACAACTTTCAATTTTCTCAAATTCTAAGAAGGCATCATTCTTCTCACTAATTCTATTAGCTCGAACTCTTAATAAATGCCCATGCATGTGACTTATGCACATGTGACCCAGACTAGGGATCAGTTATTGCAGCATGCTAAGATATGCCAAAAATGCATGTAACTTGATACATATTTCCAAAAATGCCTATGTAAGATACTAAACCTAGGCGCTCTGATACCACACATGTTGGACCTCGTTTCGGGAGCCTAACTATGGAGTCATAAAATGTGAGTGTAATCCAATGAAATCTCCTTAACCATCATCGATTCATCTTTATGCTCTGATACCAAATATGTTGGTCCCCATTTTCGGATCCCAACGTTTGGAATCATCACACGTGAGCACATTACCCTATGGGGTTATTTCAAAGAACCCTCATTAGCCATCATCCCATAAGAGTGGTGTGCCCAACCTAGCTGATCACCAAAATCACAATTTGAATTCTTCAAAACAATCGTAGATCTAAGTCTCTAGTTTAATTTGAAGCAAGAACCATCTCAATCGAATTTCTATAGATGGAGTTATGCTTAAGAATCCAACATATGTTCATACCCCAATCAAGCTCTCTCATCCAACCCCTCACTATCTCCACATCAATATTTGTCAGATCAAAACCAAAAAATGCTAATTTTTATGGAGAAATAGAAAAATGTGTTAGAAATCTATTTCTTAAAGAATCACTTCATTTAGAGGTCGGATGATGAAGTTATGGCCAAAAGAATCAAACATGTTTATATCCTCAATCACATTGTACCTATCTTGGGAAAATTCTTATAATTTTCTCTAGAGACGTCGAATTTAGGCCATTCATAGACGGACATACATTGGGTTAGGGGCCATTTTAGACTTAAGAATTTCCATTTTGTTGGGGGTCCTCACAGACCCAAGAATCTCCGTTTAACAGACCTAAAGTTTGTTTAATGGACATAGGGGTTAACCAAACCCCTCTAAAGCCTCTCCAATGCTTCCTACATCCATTCTAACATTAATTTCACTCAAATCTTGCCAAAATTCACTTATTCTAATGCAAAAACACTCCTTAAACATTCAATTACCAAAATGATTTCATAAATCTCCCAAATCTCAACTCAAATGATTCATCACATATAACAAATTCCCATTTTTCACCATAGCTTTTATTATATACATCCTATGCAGCATTGCCAATTATAATGCTCATATCTCTCAACTTCAATATCCAAAACTTACATACTTTATAGGGTTGAAAAACTCAAAAGATAAGCTACAACTTTCATGAAGACAACTTTGTATAATTCAACCTAAATCAATACAATTCTTCTCCTAAATTTAGAACACAATTTTTACACCCATGAAAAGATTGAAAATGCAAAGTACAAACTTTGAGAGTCATGAGACAAAAATACAACCATATTTCCTTATCATCATAATTGTTTTACAAAGCTTCAATGGGCTTTCCTAGCCACAATATAACATTTCACCAAAATCCCAAATTACAAAGGGTACTTGAATAATAATTTCTTAACATGCGACTACATCCTTGTTTTATATAAATTACTCCAAAACAAAACAAAACATGAAAATCCGGATTGATGCCTTAACGCTCAATCAGTCGATCTCTTGCTCATCACCTAAATGAAGTGGGGTGAGCTTAAAGCTCGTGGGTAACAGGTTTATAACAAGAAACAAGCGAAAACCATTGAAATATTTATTTCCATTGAAAAATTCGCATTGAAATCCATGTAACACATGTTTCCCAAATTCACAACTTATCAAGCAATTCATAAATATCATAAATCATGAATTCATCAAACTTGTCACAAATCATAAACACATAAGCACATCAGAAATGTTTTTGGTAGATCCATGAATATGATGAACTACACATTTCCAAATAATGGTCCTGTGTAGTCGTGAACTTGATGAACTATCGTAATGCCACATAGTGGTTTTGGGTAGATGTAAACTTGAGGGAGCCTATGAAGGAGCTCCATGCCATTAGCGGGCAAGTGGGAGAAGCCTTTAACTTGGTCAACGTGTATATGACATTCTTAAATGGATTACAACAAACTCACATAACATGTAATTCATGAATTGAAAACCGTTTTCCCAAATGGTACATTCTTGGAAGCTTGTTTTTCAAGATCACGAAATATTTCATATGCATTTTCGAAACTTAATTTCATAGCATAAAGTCTTTTCAAAACCATTTCCATATCACAATTCATCATCGAGATTCATACATCAAAACATGCAGCAATTTCACAAATCATTCAAAGCAATAAAAGCAACATTTATGAGGTAATTGAAATCATTTTATTCTCTTGCTTTAAAAGGAAACATTCATGGCTCATTACTCAATTATAAACATGAAACGCAACTTAAATTTCCTTGCTTAATACTTGCTCAAAGAGACCTCTTCTCTTGCTCCTCTTGCCTTCCTTGATTTCCTCTAACATAAGCCAAAATTTACATTCAATAGGAATTCCAATTGAGAACCCACAAGACATATTCACCAAATCGATTCTAGAATACTAAAACCCAAACAATTCCTAAGCTTTATAAACCAAAACTCTTCCAAAATCCAAAGGATTAAAATTAAACTTACCTTGAATCTTCCCCAAATAGTTAGATTGTTGGCTCAAATGGAAGCTGTTATCCTCCTTTATCTTTTTCCCTTCTTGAACAACCTCAAATTCCTTCTTGAAAGCTAAACAAAGATGAAACCTAGATTTTTCTTCTTTCTTCCCTCTCAAAACTGAAACTCTCTCCTTGTTCTCTCTTCTTTTTATTTCTTCTCTCTCAATTTTCGTTTTGCTTCTTCCTTAAAAGCAAGCTAACACTTCTTATTCCAATTATGCCCTTAATAATTAAGAAATGTCCAATTTGCTTTCCATCTAAGCCTTAAGACTTTAATGCTTAAGTGATCTTCCCAAAGTGCCCTCATACATATATACTCTTACCCCTTAATTCAACTAAACCATATTTTAAAATCCTACCAACATTAACATATCCAAATCAAATAAAATAATTGGTTTAGCAAGACCTCAAAATTATTTAAATCATGCCTAACTCCTTCCAAAAATCCAGACCTTTTCTGATCAGGTAATTAAAGGAATTTGATAACACTTCTTTCTAGAAAAATGTTCCTCATTGTCTTAATTTTCTAATGGCACTAAAATCATTCAATTTGGTTTGGAAATCTAAAAGTCACATCCCAAATATTTTTGGACTATTTTTATGCTGAAATAATATTCTATGCTTAAATTCCAACCAAAAAGTGACTTTCTTAGAGACTAAATTAAAACTCAATTTCATCAAAAAATTTGTTTCCCTATGTCTCTAGTTTACTCCAAATCAAGAGTCATCTTATTTGGAGAACTAGAGAAAAAGTTATGGCTAAAATACTACAGCATACTCAGCGAACATGTTTCAACTGCATTTTCCAGCTTT
>JANSVA010000004.1:33573031-33584886 GCA_025504915.1 Erythroxylum reticulatum
CATTCATTTTTCTTGAGTCACTAACATCTCTAATCAATTCTGACCTTTGAGCATCTTTGGCCCTATTCATCCAAATAAAGAGGCGGACGAATCTTTTTGTCATACAAGACCGCACGGTATTTAATGTTATCACTATGATAATGATTGTGATGATTAAAGTCAATTAAAGTTGTACATTGATCTCATATTCCTATGGAATCCAAAATATAAGTTTTAAGCATATTAAACTCGGAATGTAGATCTATTTTCAATTCCTCAATAAGATTCACAATTTCTGAATCCTCAGTTTAGGCTTGGTTAATCCTTTCATGTGAAACTAATCTTCAATTCTATAGCAAATAGTACTTGATTTGCCCAAAATTAAACTTCACATTCTATGCTCCTTTTTGCACTAGATTTGATAACATCAATATCTGAATTCGTGCTTCACTGCTATTGGGATTTCTGCTTAATGTATCAGATACAACACTAACTTTACTGGGAATTACTCATTTGTACAATCATTATCTTTCAGTATTTCTATCCATTGTCTCAGTCTCGTATTCAATTCACTCAACTCAATAATTACCTCAAACTTTAATAATCTGTACATATATATATATATATACACATCCAAGATGTTTCTGTACATATAATGTCTCCAACTTTCAAGCAATCATTATTTCAGCAAGTTTCAATTCATATATCAAATAATCAAACTACGAAGTTTCAATTGTCTCCATGCATATCAAATCACTTTATCATGCTACATTAGATTTTATCCTAATCTCTTATCCAACATCATTATATACTATAAAATCTCTAAATTCAGACGATATACTTAATATCAGTATAATTCCTTAAAATCCTTTTTACTTTCATTACTCATACGATTTACATGTTTTTGCTCAAGTATTCAAACTATTCTTCTCAACTTTTTGAATACATTTAATATATCATCAATTTTTTTTTGCTTAGAATGCTTTAATCTTCAATACTATAGTACTGTTGGGGAATTGTTAACTCTAACAGATATAACCCAAAACTCCTTATGCCCGTGATTGGTTCTCGTAATTCTTTAAGTATCTGATTCCTCAATGAGGTAGTATTATCTCACATCATTTTCAATTTCTCAATTGACTTCCTTTCTTAAATGATTTTCTCAATCCATTTGATTTTCTCATATTTTACATTGACTTATTCTACTGTTTGCTCATTCATACTGGTTTTTCCACACATTTCAATTTATTTTCAATCTTAACTTCCTGTGTTGGTAACATATTCATCAAAACCAAATTTGTATCTCCTGTGCATACTTGCATAGAATATAATGTGGATCTAAGTTCTCCTCACTTTAGCAATAGTATTACCTCAACTTCCAAAAATCCACTCACGTAGTTGGATACTTTACACCAAACAAGATACATACATTCTCAGTAGCATACTCTATCTCTTATGCTTGAGTCTCTACTAGGGATATGACTCCAATATTCACTCTTGATTTATTTCATATTCATTTCTGATTTGTTCTTTCATTGATCATTCTTAATATAAACTATCTTATCTGCTGAACCTAATTCAGCGAAATTCTTCTTCGAAAGGAGATTTCTTGCTACTGTCATCTATACTATTCATGCAATCTTTATCAATTAACTATATCATCATAGCATTATCAAATCCTTTTTTCCCTCAAATTCATCACTCATTGTAACATTATCAACAATCTCGATCTATCCCTAATTGATTATTATAAGCACCGTCATGGGTTTACCCTAGTTCCACTTAGACTTTAAATTATGGGAACTATGACTAACAAACATCCAGTAAGTCATAGATTGCTTCCTATATCATCTCCACACATATAATACATATGTGTTAAATATTCTCACTTGTTATGGTGATACCATCATCAGGCATGTACTCACAATAACAATTTAACTTAACCTTTTGAACTTCTATATATGTCTCTATCATTCATCTCATCTTCCAATGATCCTTTATTGCATCTTACATATGTATATTCACCATTAATTCAAAATTATAGATGCATATTCATCATAAAATTCTGATCTTAATTCCACTAACACATTCTTATGGTGGATCGTAACTCTTGTCACATTAATCAAACAACCACTTTGGTTCCAATTTCATCTTCTTAAGATCATAACAATTTCTGTTTTTATTACATTCTACTTGTACACTTTAATCTCATCATTTCTACTTGTCTCCCTATTTTCCTCAAACAATCCATAATAATACATTCACATCTTTATCACATTCGGGGATATAAAACACAGTACAATATTTGGTGTCATATTCAATTCCACCAATACAAATACATTGACTCATTATCTGTCATATTTAACTATGTACTATTTCCTATTTTTAATTCCCCATAACTTTCAATTTTCTCAAATTCTAAAAAGACATCATTCTTCTCATTAATTCTATTAGCTCGAACTTTTAATAAATTCCCATACATGTGACTTATACACATGCAACTCAGACTAGGGATCAGTCGCTGTGATATGCTAAGACATGTCAAAAATGCATGTAACTTAACACATCTTTCCAAAAATGCCCATGTAAGATACTAAACCTAGGCACTCTGATACCACAACTGTTGGGCACTGTTTTTAGAACCCAACTCTTGCTTTGATATCATAAATATCAGACACCGTTTTCGGAGCCCAACGTTCGAAGTCATTATACATAGGCATATTACCTTGTAGGGTTATTTCAAAGAACCCTCATTAGTCATCATCCCACAAGAATGGTGTGCCTACACCAGTCAATCACCAAAATCAAGATTTGATTTCTTCAAATTATTTATAGCTCTAGGTCTCTAGTTTAATCTGAAGAATAACCATCTCAATCGGAGCTTTATACATAAAGTTATGCTTAAGAAGCCAAAGTATGTTCACACCCCAGTCATGCTCTCTCAACCGACACCTCAGTATCTTTCCATCAATATTTTTCATATCAAAACAAAATACTACCACTTTTTATGGAGAGATATAAAAATGTGTTATAAATCCATTGCTTTAAGAATCACTTCATTTGGAGGTCGGATAATGAAGTTATGGCCAAAAGAATCAAACATGTTTATATCCTCAATCATATTGTACCTATCTTGGGAAAAATTGGCATAACTTTCTCTAAAAAGCTCTTATTGAGGTATTTCTTGGAGGTTTCGAAGAGCACTTCTAGATCTACAACTTTCATGGAGACCATAAAGAGAGATTTTGCCATTTAGAGGGCCAAAAATGCATATTTTCGAGCGTGTATAGTGTATGTCCGTTTAAACGAACATACAAGGGGTTGGGCCCCATTTTAGACCCGAGAAGGTCCGTTAAACGGACATGGGTGATGATGGGGGTCCTTACAGACCCTAGAAGGTCTGTTTAACGTAACTAAAGTCCGTCTAACAGACAAGGGTTAACCAAGCCCCTCCAAAGCCTCTTCAATGCTTCCTACATCCATTCTAACATTACTTTTACTCATAATCTTCCCAAATTCACCTCTTCTAGTGCAAAACCACTTCTTAACAATTCAACCAACAATTTGGTTTCATAAAACTCTCAATTCTCAACTCATTTGATTCATTACATTCCACAAATCCTTATCTTTCACCATAGCTGTTATGATATACATCTTATGCAGCATTACTAACTTATAGTGCTCATATCTCTCAACTCTGATATCTAATATTTACATACTTTATAGGGTTGGAAAGCTAAAAAGATAAGCTACAACTTTCATAAAGACAACTTTTTCTAATTTAGCGTAAATCAATACAGTTCTTCCCTTAAGTTACAAAACAATTTCTACGCCCATGAAAAGATTGAAAATGCAAAGTACAAACTTTAAGAGTCATGAGCCAAAAATACAATCATATTTCATTATCATCAAAACATAAGTGTTTTACAAAGCTTAAATGGGCTTTCCTAGCCACAATACAACATTTCACCAAAATTTCAAATTACAAAGGGTACTTGAACAATAATTTCTCAACATGCGACTACAACTTTGTTTTACATAAATTACTCCAAAACAAAACACAACATGCAAATCCGGATTGATGCCTTGACTCTCAGTTACTTGATCTCTTGCTCATTACCTAAAGATGGAACTAAAGGGGGTGAGCTTAAAGCTCATGGGTAACAGGTTTATAACGAGAAACAAGTGAAAACTATTGAAATATTTATTTCCATTAAAAAATTCACACTGGAATCCATGTAACACATATTTTCCAAATTCACAACTTATCAAGCAATTCATAAACATCATAAATCATGAATTCATCAAACTTGTCACAAATCATATACACATAAGCACATCAGAAATGGTTTGGGTAAATCCATAAACATGACGAACTATACATTTCCACATAATGGTCCTGTGTAGTCATAAACTTGATGTACTATCGCAATCCCACATAGTGGTTTTGCGTAGACGTAAACTTGAGGGAGTCTATGAAGGAGCTTCGTGCCACTAGCGAGCAGGTGGGAGAAGCCTTTAACTTGGTCAATATGCACGTGACATTCTTGAATGGATTACACCAAACCCACATAACATGTAATTTATGAATTGAAAACCGTTTGCCCAAATGGCACATTCTTAGAAATTTGTTTTTCATGAGCACGAAATATTTCATATGCATTTCCAAAACTTAATTTCATAGACATAAAGTCTTTTCAAAACCATTTCCATATCACAATTCATCATCGAGATTCATACACCAAAACATATAGCAATTTCACAAATCATTCAAAGCAATAAAGGCAACATTTATGAGGTAATTAAAATCATTTTATTCTCTTGCTTTAAAAGGAAACATTCATGACTCATTACTTAATTATAAATATGAAACCCACCTTGAATTTCATTGCTTAATACTTGCTCAAGGAGACCTCTCCCCTTGCTCCTCTTACCTTCCTTGATTTCCTTTAACATAAGCCAAAAAATCTATTCAATAGGAATTCCAATTGAGAACCCACAAGACACATTCACCAAAATCGATTCTAGAATACTAAAACCCAAACATTTCTTAAGCTTTATAAACCAAAACTCTTCCAAAAATTCAAAGGATTAAAATTAAACTTACCTTGAATCTTCACCAAATAGTGAGATTGTTGGCTCAAAAGGAAGCTCTTATCTTCCTCTACCTTTTTTCCTTATTGAACAACCTCAAATTTCTTCCTGAAAGCCAAATAAAGATGAAACCTAGCTTTTTCTTCTTTCTTTCTTCTAAAATTGAAACTCTCTCCTTGTGCTCTCTTCTCTTCGTTTCTCCTTTCTCAATTTTCGTTCTTGCTTCTTCCTTAAAAGCAAGCCAACACTTCTTATTCCAATTATGCCCTTAATGATTGAGAAAGGTCCAATTTGCCCTTCCTTCAAAGTCTTAAGACTTTAATGCTTAAGTGATCTATCAAAAATGCCCTCGTACATATATACTCTTACCACTTAATTCAATTAAACCATATTTTAAAATCCTACCAACATTAACATAATAATAACTCCAAATAAAATAATTAATCTAGCAAGACCTCAAAATTATTTAAATCATGCCTAACTCCTTCTAAAAATTCAGACCTTTTCTGATCAGGTAATTGAAGGAATTTAGTAACACTTTCTTCTAGAAAAATGTTCCTCATTGTCTCAAGTTTCTAATAACACCAAAATTATTCAATTTGGCTTAGAAATCTGAAAGTTATATGCCAAATATTTTTGTACTGTTCTTATGCTAAACAATATTCTATGCTCAAATTCCAGCCAAAATTTGACATTAATAGAGACTGAATTACAACTCTATTTTACAAACAATTTGTAATCATATGTCTCTAGTTTACTCAAATAAAAAAATCATCTCATTTGGATAACTAGAGAAAAAGTTATGGCCAAAACACTAAAGCATACTTATTGAACATGTTTCAACTACATTTTCCAACTTTTAACTTCCAACATTTCACATACAATAGGTCTAACTTCCAAGAAATGTTTGGGGTCTAACAAAAATTGTTAAATTTAATTTACGATAAGATTGTTGTATAATTGGTTAATGTTTTGGTCAACTAATATGTCATATTGGTTGGTCAATATGCCTATTGCTTGATCAGTGTTTCAATGACTATGAATTTAGGGCTTTTAATGCATACTGGTTGACCAATATGACACGTATATTGGTTGTAATGACTATTTTTAGATTCTAACAACCATTTGTGGTCCTACAAATAGGTATTTTTCTCATTAGTTTTGGTATCAGGAAGGTTCTGAGTGTTATGTACACACATTTGAAAGAATTTTTCAATCATTTGAACATCATTGTGTCATATTTGTGTGGATGAACCATTTTGAAGTTATCAAGTGAGAAAGTGAGGAAGTTCGAGTTATAATATTTGGTTTGAGGAATATAGTATTATACTTAGGGTTTATTCAAGTGAGATTGATATTTCTCTTCACCTTCAAAAAAGATTGTAAGAAGGGTTACTCTTTATTGAAAAAGAATATACAAAAGTTATTCTTCGTCTTGAAAGAAGAATTATAATGAAATTCCATTAAGAGTCTTGGGAGTATACATAAGTAATGGTTGTTTAATGAACTATCATAAATCAGTTTGCATTCTCTCATCCCTATCTCTTTAAAATTATTGTTCAATTGTTTAATTAATTTATATTAAGTAATTCTCTCATTGTTATTAATTGAGTATAGTAGTTAGAAAATTGTTAAATTTTGTAAACACCCAATTCACTCCCTCTTTGGCACTGATAGGAACTAACACTTTCTTTAGTTAAAGATGCAAATTGTAAACGAAAAATACAAGAATAACTAAAAAATACGTAATATTTATTATTGCAATGTATAATTTAAAACATGTGAAAGATTTAAAAGTCTTGTATTATCAGCTTAAAAGGCTAATTTAGAAAAGTCTAATACACTTTTTATAGCATACACGTGAAAAATAATTACAACGAATTTTAAATGCATGAAGATAATTTTTAAAATCAATTACATATCTTGTGTATAGATGTTAATTTTTATCTTTTATGTTATTATTCGATACTTTATAAATTTAAAATGAAATTTCCTTTTTCATAATACATACATGTGAAGAATAGTTATAATATTATTATTATAAATAGATATTTTTAAGTTTTAAAAAAAGTAGAATTTTTAAAATTATATTTAATAATTTTTATAAATGCATTAGAAATATTTTTTTGTCATAGTTTGATTTTTATAACATATGTTAACTTTTAATAAATAATAACTGCTTTCACCATATGTACCATAAATGCATTTCCCATAATAAAGCTAGTTTCATATTATTCTGAATAATGCTATACTAGGTTTAATAAAGAGTTATATTCTTTTTTAAGATTAATAAAAATAAATAAATATCTAACACGTTATAATTATACATAACTCTAACTTAAATATAAATTGTGTTTAAGTTAAATTTATTTTTTAAATTGTTACTAAATTTTCTAACTTATAATTTATTTTAATTGTTCTAATAGAAATTTTATATTTTGCAAGTGTAGATTTTGATTAATTTGTAACAATTCAAACAGTTGAATAGTAATCATAATAAACTTCTTATAAATACAAAATTCAATTTATTAAATATTTATAGGGTGAAAGAGATGGATTTTTAACTAATTAAAAAGAACATTAATTTTTAAAATAATAAACAATTGTAGCTTTTAGTTTTTTAAAAATCCAACTTTCATAAATAATAATGATAAAATATATGTGACATAAATAACACATGTAAATTAATTAAATATTGATAGCATAGTGATTAAGATAAAATTAATTAAACCCGACTTAAATCAATAATTTAAGATAACTATAATAAATTATTGATTTAAGTAAGGTTTAATTGATTTTGGTCAAGTTTTAGAGCTGTTACTATTTCAGCAATATTTAATTAGTTCATATGTATTATTATACATATGTGTTTAGTTGTTATTTTTTACTAAAATTCAAGAAAAGAAATATATCTAAAAAATTAAAATAACAAGAAACTTATTAAACATTTTAAGAAATAAATATAGTTGGATCTCATTTAATTTTTATGAGTATGCTAATGGGATAGTTTTAAATAAAATAATAACAGAAAACATTCCATTCATTTAGACTTAAATATTAAAAATTATATATTCTCAAAATAAAATAAATAATCTATATATCTTTAAGAGCTCAGATTAAATAAAATATTTTTACATAATTAAGTCCTTTTTTAATGTTCGAGTATTTAGTACAAACTCTTGCATTTACTTAAAATTTTCATTTAAAATATTTTTAATTTTTTAATAAAAAAACCAATTCAAGTCACGTATCACGTAGTTTTGGACATTACTCCTATTTTTTATATCTTAAATATAATTAAAAACTCTTAAATATTCAACCACTTATTATTTTTATTTATCTAATATGCTTTTAACATCACATCTTATTTTAATTTTTCAATTTTTAGGAATTTTTTATCATCTAGGTAATTAATTGGGTAGGTAAAATATGATTCTTAACAATTTTTATATTTTATCATTGATTTGTAAATTTGATTTTCTATTAAAATTAGATCCTCTTGTTATTTTTTTTCTCTTTCCTTAAATTATGTAAATGATAACTCTATTAACAAAATCAGTTTTCAGGCATCATTCGCATCTAACAACATATATGCATTAAATATTGTATCTTTTTAATAAATATATTTGTTTGAAAATTTAGTATTTTATCTTAATTTTTTATAAAATTGATTTATTATAAATATAATGCTTTAACTAGGACGCCCCACACGTCAATTCTTAGTTGAAATGACTTTGCCTCATGTACGCTAGACTTTAACCTTTAAAATGCATGCTTAAGTGATATATTAAAGATATATTTTTATTTACAATCTTAATAAATACATATATAGTTAATTGAAAAATATATAAGAAACATATATACATATTTACCATATTATATATTTTAATAAAATAATGTTTTATTTTAAAGCACTTTTTGTCACATATTTAGATTATAAGTATATTTTGATCTATTATCTTAAAATAATTAAATAAAAAATTATTCTTAGAAAATAATATATGTAATATGTAATAAAATTATTATATTGCTTTATTTTATTATAATTAAATTTATTAGAATGACTTTTCATATGATGTATTATTTAATGTTAGGTGTATGTAATAATATAAGTTAATGAACTTCTCAATAATTTAATGTCGTTTGCTATCAAATGAGATTATTTATAGAATAACACGAAACTTTAAATTTAAGAGTTTCATCCACCAAAAAAATGGCATACGCCTGACTTCTTTACTTCATTATATGTTAGATTTTTTTCTTTTCGAGCATTGCACATATTTAAATAAAATTATTATAATAAAAATAATTGAATATAGAAAAATAATTATTAATTAAGTGATAAAGTTGTTTATAATGAATGATAAAACTATAACTAATTAATAAATCCAATATAAAAATAAAATCAATATGTTTAATTCAGATAGAAAATTTCTTGAATGAATTTTTAACAAAGATTACATACTTGCAGGTAAACCAAAAAATGCTGTGACTTCATTATCGTTTTTTATTTAGTTAAATGCTTTCCAATAACTTTTTAATTTTATGTTATTCTTTCTTGCTAATTCATGCTTCAATTTCGTTATATTAAATTATGTGTCACCATGATTCTGTCATTATAATGACATGAGTGAATGCCGAATGGAGGTCATTGGTCATCCCTTTTTGAAACATTGAGGTTCCTTGCACTTGTCAGCTTTTATTCTTGTTTCTAAAATCCCAATAATGCTAGGTTTTTGCTCCTTGATATAAATAAAAACCGTGCTTTGCTTTCCAGGGCTGCTCATCCCCTTACGCACGCTCGGTTTGATGTCTTTGTTGGTCGAGATCAAGGAACACAAAAATTTTGTGCTTAGTAGTGTTTATTTATTATCTTCAGTTATTTTTATTCCGACTCTAGAACAAAAGAGTAAAAAAAATTTTGTTCCTTTCAAGACTGTGGTATAAAATTTCTTGTCCTCATTTTCGAAACAAAACACATAAATCATTTCCAGAAATGCCTTTCCTTAACATAAGCAATTTTTTATTCTTAATTATATTATTAAATTCTTCGTCATCATCATTTTTCTAATTATTATTATTATTATTCTTTTTATTATTAATATTATTATTTTATTAATTTTATTATACGATATTAATTATCTTATTATTATTATTATAAATTTTGTACTACTACTATTATTATTATTATTATTATTAATTTTATTATAAGAAATTAATTATCTTATTATTATTAATTAATGTTATTATTATTATTATTAATTATTATAAAATTTTTAATTATTATTATTATTCTTTTTGCTATTGCTATTATTATTAATTATTCTTATAAATTTTGTACTTATTATTATTATTATTAAAATTAAATTTATTATTATTTTTATAATCATTATTATTCATAATTATTTTTCTTATTATTATTGTAATTATTAAATTCCTTATTATTATTAATTTTCTTCTTTTTCTTCTCCTATTATTTATTTATTTGTTATTATTATTATTATTATTATAAATTGATTTTCTTATTGTTATTTTTATAATCATTATCATTCATACTTAATTTTCTTATTATTATTGCGATTGTTAAATTTCTTATTATTATTAATTTTCTTCTTTCTCTTCTTCTTCTTCTATTATTATTATTATATAAAATTAATTTTCTTATTATTATTTTTGTAATCATTATTATTCATAATTAATTTTTTATTATTATTGTAATTATTAAATTCCTTATTATTATTAAATTTCTTCCTCTATTATTATTATTATTATTATTATTATTATTATTATTATTATTTATATGAAATTAATTTCTTCTTCTTCTTATTATTATTGTTGTTATTATTTGTTAAATTTTTTACTAATACAAATAATTCGTTTTAAAATAATCAATGAATTATATATTTCAATTATATTATATTGTAGAGATATTTTAGTAATTGACACTGTTTTTATATTCTGTCAACTAGAATCAAACATGTTTCTGTCCTCAAGAGAAAGACTGTTTTATCTGTTTTGTCTATCACAATTAAATACTTTGTTGTCTGTAATTTTTGTTTTATTCTGTCTCCAAATTTTTGTCTCTATGCATATAAATGTGATGTTTTCTTTTTCTTCTTTGACCCCCTTCTGGTCACTCGTTAAAAGCTCCTCTCACTTGAGTCCTGGTTTGACTCTTTGCTGGGCGTCGTCATGTCTCTATCTTCATGTATGCTTTAGGATGATTCAGAATAGACACTTTCCATCAGCTTTTATATGTTTGATCCTTCCTGAACTGGATTTCTTTTTCCATGCTCACCAGCTCCTAAACTTGATCATTTCCTTCTTTATAAGGCTTGATTGTTTATGTTATGTTTGAGATTTTTTCCTCATTGTATTGGCTGTTTACCTCTTCATTATGTTGTTCATGTAGGTCTTCCTGGCTACTTGCTTCCCCCCTGCATCCCCTTAGACCCAAACACCATGCTGTCACTGTCCAGGTGCATCAATTTATTGTTAACCACCTGCGGGAAACAATTTTCCCCTGGGCTTCCATCTTTGACCCATTTTAGCCAGCTTTGGCCTCCAATTATAGGTGATCAATGCACTGTCTTCAAACATATGGTTGTGCTCATCTGGTCTCTTTAAAGGAATAGTATCAGGTGTAAACATCTCCAGCCATACATAACGCAACAATAATGGACAAATACATATACACGGATCATTTATATATATCACGTAATATATGTAAAACGAAGCGGAAGCTTATACCTCCAGCCATTGCCACCACCGTAGAGATCTGA
>JANSVA010000004.1:33606155-33620857 GCA_025504915.1 Erythroxylum reticulatum
ACTGATTTTTCCTCGACCGAGTATGACCGCATATTTTCACGGTCAGTGCTACGGCTATGTATAAAGGCTTGGGAGCTGTAGACCAAGGAGCTCGTACAGAGAATTATTGAAGTCAAATGAGTATACTCCTTCTTTAGAGGTAAGTTGGGGAAACCATATCTCTCAAATGGGATTAGGACATCCCAAGACATGCATGATGACTTGTATGTAAATTTTAAACCTAGGTAATGCATAGTAGAATTGAATCTTAAATAGATGCTAGTATACTTGTGTATTTAATAAACGAGATTGTTTTGAATAACTCTTTGCTCTTGGATTGCAATTGATCTTTTATTACATATTTTAAGAAATGATATTATTTTCAACAAACCTGTACTTGAAGTGTAAAGGAAAATGTTTTATCTTTTGAAGCTACATTTTTTAACAACTTTGCACATGGAGTGCAAAAAATGACATTTATTGCATGAAATAATATTTTGGAACTTACATATGTATAACTGAGTCATGTATGCTACATTTATGTATTCTCTTTTGGCTTAGAGGCATGGTAAGATTCCATTTTATCGGTTCGACCGATAAATAAAAGCATGGTGCCTTACTTGATTGTTGTACTTCATATTTGTATATGATTTTTGCGATTGGTAAGGTAACTATTGACCATTCGTGTGCTAGGCACAACAAATTAAGCGACTCATGTACCTTTAATGCTGGTATATAAAAGTTGTGTCCTTGTATCGACACCTTTTTACAAGACTTACAGGTGATTGCACACCTAGAAGTCTGGTCACTAACGAGGTCATCACCTAGGGTCATGATGCTCTTGTCGACCGTAGTCTAAACTCACCACGGATGAAAGTCGAGCCAACACTGGGAATCGGTGGGTGTGCACACTAGTTTAGCCAACTAGTGGCGACACATATAACTATTTTGGCCTATTATGAGATTTCGCTTCCTGAAGAGATTTGATTTATACATGTGATGCTTTTCTGCTCTTATATATCAGAAACCCTGTTCATTGGATAAGTTATTAATAGGCTAGGCCTATATGGTTCCTAATTAGTATATGTTGAGTCATAGGCTAGGCCTATGTGTTTCTAAGTCATGTATGTTCCCTTCATAGGTGGTTATGTGATTACTAGATGCGTGAAAAACCCGTCCTTAGGTTATCTAGACTGTCTTGGTATATATCGGGTTTTGTTTGCGATATATGTTTTTCCTACTCACTAAGTACATAGTGTACTTACCCCCTCCGCTTTCCAACCATGCTGGTTAATCGGTGAGCTTGAAGCTTTAAGTGGATCATAGGGTCTTTTGACATTTTTGGGGTATTACTGTATGTGGGTAGTTTCTATTTTGTACTTTTGTTGAATAGTGACTCATAAACTGTTTTTTTTTTTAAGTTGTTTATGTAGATATGTTTTATGATTTTATAAATTAACTCCTGATTGTCTTGTAGTTTGTAAATGACCTTATGTATAAACCTTTTGTACTATTGTTGAGACTGCTCTTCAGTGGACTTAAAAGTCCAAAAGTTGTGGTAGAGTTTTAAATGTAAATATAGAAGTGCATTTAAAACTAATTTAAAAGTGTTTTAATTAAGTTTTGGGATTTTTAAAATACAATCATTGTTCCCAAATGTTTTCAAAGGATACTTAGTTAGCCTTGCATAGACAGGTTAAGGGTACCATGAGTATCCTTAGCCTGGGTATGCAGCAGTTGTCATGTGCCCGATATAGTTCCAGGTCGTGACTGTTATAGTTATGACCGTCATTCATCAGAGCTTCAATCACCGGCTCCCTTGTCATCAGGTCACCAACTAGTCAATGTCACCATTTTGCTTTAATTTTGCCTTATAGGCCTATTTCACACCAATGGTCTTCTCTCTTTTTTGAAGTTCAATTAACTTTCAAGCATTACTTTTTTTTTCTCTATGGATGAAATTTCATCATCTATTACTTTCCTTCATTTTGAATGTTGAGCAACTTTGTCAAAGGTTATAGGATCACAATTTGAAAAAAAAGAAAAGTTTATGAGTGAAGCTTCACTTTGATTAGATTTCATTACTTTATTGTCAGTCGTCTATGTATACATCCTTCTAATCCTTTATGAATGTTATTCAATTATAAGTATAGATGACTCTACCGCTGTTTCTTCTTGAAGTTGTTGATGTGTTAATTTCCATTTTTTAGTTCAAAAATTATTTATTGTTAAATACCATAATCATTATATTCCTGTAATTTGCTTCAATGAAGATTACATCACAAATTATGACAATCTTCATAAAGTGAGGATTGTACAACTTGTAAGCTTTAGAATAATTAACTAATGTGACGAAAATAAATTTCTCACCTTTTCCATCTAACTTCTTCCTTTTCTTATTTAGGTTATGGGAATAAGTTATACATTTAAAAATTATGAAGTGACTAGTTGCTTGTTGACAATCACTTAATTCTTTTTTTTGGTATTATATTCTGAAATGTTAGAGTTAGACTTCTATTCAGAATGTAAAATTTCTAATTAACATCTTTATTCTAAAAACTCTTTCGCACCCCATTCATTGCTAATAGACTTCACCATATTTTTATTTTTCTTTATTTTTCACCAATCATATTATTGTGGTGTATAGGTTGTTGTTAATTGACTAATAATACAATATATGTCACAAAAATCTACAAATTCATCCTAAGTATATTCTCTGGCACAATTCATAAGCAACACCTAAATTAGACATCTTACTGCTTTCCAATAATTGCTCTAAAGCTCTTTAAAGTAATTAAAGCTTCATATTTTCTCCTAAAATACAAACTCAAGTTTTTTATTTAAATCACCAATTAAAGTGATAATATAATGTTTACCTCTATTAAAAGTAGGATTGATCAACCTATAAAGGTTAGAGTGCACAATTTTTAATAATTTTATTTCTCTTTATGTTTTTTCTTTTGGGAGTAGATCCTTGTGTTGTTTATCAATAACAAATTCTTCACATCCTTTTGTTGTAATTTAGTATATTGGAAGGCCAATAACCATTTTCTTTTGTTAGAGTATAACACCCTGGATTTCTAGCTTCTGAATACTTAACTTGTGGACTTGCTCATTCTCTTTTACATGTTATGCGTTAGTGCTCTTGGTATTCCATGGATGTTTTAGATGTTTTCATAAGTATTTTGGATTTTTCATAGTTGTTGGTTTAGGTTAGGATATGTTTTCGAGTTGAGAAGTGTAAAGATTGTACACTCATTTTTAAGACTATATTATAAGGTTGTTTTATTTAATGTTTTTCTTAGAGTTATATTTTAATAAAGTATAAAAAAGTTTTAGCTTTATGTTTCTAGTTTAATCAAATGATTATAACGTTAGTAGATGAAGTTATGGCTATTTTAGTATATAAAGGTTAAAGTACGTTGACACTTCTTCTTTTTTTTTTACTTTTTAAGCCTCACTTAAGTAGTTTGATTGAGTTTTAAGCAAATACCTCTTAAATGAGCCTAAATAACTTCTAAAAGTCTTAAAAGTGCATAGTTTTTTTTTATCTCTCCCTAACTCTCTCAAGTTCCTTTTAAGCGGTTTTAAAGTTTTATTATGGAATTTAGGTTTCTTCTATTCCTTTCATTTTTTTTATATTCCTAACTCTTTTTATGGTTAGCTTACCTAGTTTTCTTTGTGTTTTTATGTTGATAAGAACCTGTAGAGCTTGCTTGAGGTGTTTGTATCGATTTTGAGAATGTGGGGGTTTAGTTTTTACTTGATTTCTTCTTATTTGTGAGCTTCTTGAAATAAGTAAATCATACTCCTTTCATGGTTTCAAAATTAATGCATCATATTGAGATCAATTTATGGTTTATGGATCTTTTATATAATTTTATTTAAATGTAAAGTATGTATTTTAAATGAATTATTTATACTTTAAAATGGTGATAAGCGTGTGAGTTTGAATATAATAAAAAAAAATAAGGTTGGTTTTTAGATAAGTTAAGATTATGGAAGTTTTTTGGTTGAATTATATATGTGTGTAAATGATGAAATTGATTTAAGAAGTATTATTAAATTAAAAAAGTGATTGTAAAATATGAAAAATGAATTTGAAATGTTTAAAATTTGAGAAAGGTATGAGAAATGGATTTAAAATGTTCATAATTTGAGAAAGTTGATGAATGTAAGATATATGTATATTATGATATGATATATGAGAATGGTTATAACTATGCAAAACTTGTCTTTGAATTGTGTGCAGTATTGGTTTTACCTACACATAGAAGAGCTATATGCTATGGTTTTGTAATCAAATGGTAGAATCCCCATATTACCGTAAATGATAGAATCCTTGTGGAAGGCCAGCAATCCACCAAATGGTAGAATCCTTGTGTATGACTAGTTTATGGTTTTATTGAGTTATTGAAGCTTACAGATGGTAGAATAAGTCACGACTATCCATCCAATCTAATGGCTTAAGATATCAGTTGTAAAGGTAGATTTGGAGATCTTTTACCTTATTTGAAGACTTGTATATATAGTTTAGTGTTAGTGGAACATATTTATATACTTGAGTTTTAGGAACAAGTTGGTTGTATATATGTTATATATAACCTTATGGCTTGAAGAATAATATGAACTGTGTATATGTGTGTGTGTGTGTGTGTGTCTATGTCTGTGCGTGTGCGTGTGCGTGTGCTTGTGCATGTGTGTGTGCGTGCATGCATATGTGTGTGTGTTACTTATGAAATAAATTATATGTATGGTTTCTTCGAGCTTTGAATTGTCATTAACAATTTTAAAAATTATTATCTAGTTTATATAGTTTGAGTGTTACCATAGGTTGTTAATCGATGTTTTGATTCAAGATACTCCTTATATGGATAATTTAGGTTCAGGACATCATAAAGTGATATCAAAGCATATGTTTACTAGTTATTTGATATCAAAGCAAATGTTTACTGGTTATCAGTTAATTGATTATGTCTGACTAAATTTAGAGTAATAAATTTGACTCTTTTGATTAAATTTATTTATCTTTAAGTTTCTAACCCTGGTTTCAGTTGTGAAGGATAAATAGATAGGGTGTTAATGAGCTATTAAGTCTTATGGTTAAGCTATTTAAAAATAAACATGATTTAATTGAGAACTAATAATGACAATGCCTCCAACCCCCAAACTTTAACAAATTCTTATATCCAGAAGTGTTTGATAAATGGATTTGAGAATTAGAGAAGTTATATTATTCTATTAATTGCTCATAGAATTTGAAAGTTAAGTTGTTTTTATAGCTGTTCAACGATGTTAATAATTGGTGGAAGACAAACCTTCATTTGATATTTGAAGGGAATATTAATGGCATCACTTGGCAAAAGTTCTTGAGGGTGATTAATGACAAGTACTTCCTAATTTGTGTGAAGTAGCAAAAAGGAGTTAGAGCTTATGTACCTCACACAAGAGGGTATGAAAGTTTGTGATTATAAGGAAAAGTTTGACAAACTCACCAAGTTTGCTCCTTTCATGGTAGATATTGAGGAAAAGAAATCTTTTAAGTTTTAGAATGGTTTGAGTTTTGAGATTCAAGTATAGATATCCATATTTATGCTATAAACTTATGCTCAAGAAAAAAGAAGTTGGCTGGAATGGTATAATAGTAGATTCAGAATTATAGTTAGTATATGGCTAGTTAGAGGGATTTAAGGAGTAGATTTGGTGTTAAATAGCCACAGACATAACAAAATAGTAGGATTCTAGTGGTAAAGTTTTTGTTAAGAAGAATGATACCCAGTTTAAGCCTCATTTTATAGAGGCAAACATATATGTATATGTTTGTATTTATATGGGTGTAGATTAGTGTTCCAAGTATAAGAGAAAGCAAAGAAGCTCTTGTGACAACCATACTATGACATGTTTTAACTAGAGGAACGTGGGACATATTTTCTGAAATTGTGTAACTTTAGCTCTAAAGCTAATACATATAAGCCCAAATAGCTTAGATACAAGATCAATAGCTATAGGATAGTTCTGTGCTATGATTTAAGAGCAAGCTCATGATGCCCTATTGTGGTTACTAGTACATATCTCCTATCTTAAAAGTCTGATATGTTAGCCATTAGATTTCATGCTATCTATTAGTTCATTATTTAATGATGTGATGATTATTGATTATGTGCTTAAATTTTGCATATTGAGAATAGTAAGTAAGGAGTTTAACGTCAATCTTATTTTTATACCTTTGAAATATTTTAAATTTATCCTTGGTATTGATTGGTTATCTAAGAACCATACATAGTTTTGATTGTTTTAATAAGTTTTTTTGCATTCCATAAAGTTTATCTTATATACTATAGTTCTCAAAACTTCAATAACCATGATAATAGCTTGACAAGCAGTTAAGCTTCTGACAAATGGCTTTCAAGGTTTCATATTTAGTGTATAAGAGGTAGGATAGAAGAAGTTGAAAGTGGGAGATGCGGAGATAGTCATAGATTTTCTTAATGTATTTTTTAGAGAAGTTACCAGTGTTGCCACCAGATAGGAAGGTTAACTTTGGGATTGATTTGATTTCAATTACAACACTTATTTCTATTCATCCCTACAGGATAACACCATTAAATCTTAGGAAGTTAAAAGTCTAACCTTAAGATTTGTTGCATAAAGGGTTCATCAGACCTAGCATTTCACTTTAGGGGGCTCTTATACTATTTCTTAAGAAAAATGATGGTGGTATATGGTTCTAAATTAACTATACGTAATTGAAATAAATTCACCATTAAGAACAAATATCTATTGCCATAGGTGAGTTGTTTGATCAAATTTAAGGAGCTAGTTATTTTCTCTAAGATTGACTTAAGATTTAGATGCCATTAACTAAGGGTTAAGGAAGATATATAGAAGACTACATTCAGGACTAGATATCGCAATATGAATTTCTAGTTTTTCCATTTGGTTTGATCGATGCACTAGCAATATTTATAAATTTGATGAAAAAGGTGTTAAAGCAATTTATGGATCAGTGTGATAGTTTTATTTGTTACATTTTGAAATATTCCTTAAGTGAGGAGATGCATTATGATCATTTGAGGTTGATTCTACAAAAACTTATGGATAACAAGTTTTATGTTAAGTTTTTGAAGTGTGAGTTTTGGATGCACCATGTAGTATTTATGGGGTATGTTATTTCTAGAGATGGTATCAATGTGGACTTGTGTAAAGCCAGGGCAATATTGGATTGGCTTACACCTACACAATGGCAATGTTTGCAGCTTCTTGTGTCTTGTAAGTTACTTTCATTCATTTGTCTAGGATTTTTCCACAATTGTATTGCCTTTGACTCGTTTTCTCTAAAAGGAAAAGAAGTTTAAGTGGATAGATGCTTGTGAGGCTAGCTTTTAAGAATTAAAGAGTAAGCAAATGATTGCAGCCATCCTTATTTTGTCTACTCCAAGTTTGAGGTATATTATATATAGTGATGCTTCTAGACACGAGCTAGAGAGACCACTAACTCTAGCCAGCAAACACACTTACTAGTTTTATTTACAATATATTATATATTTATATAATATTAGTTGAATATCTTATATTGAACCTTATTATTTTACCTCAAAGTATTAAAAGAATCAAGCAATTATGGATTTAATTATTTTGGTTAGTAATATATTATTTTAATAATTGAATAATAGGCTTTTTGTATCAATCAAACAAAACAATAATTTTAACAATCTAAAATAATATACATGTACCAAAAAAAGTAAAGAAAAACAGTTAGATCTTAAAACCATTAAAGAGTCAAACTTAAATAACCTTTGGCTAGAAAAAGAAAATTTAGTTAGACATGGTTCTCAAAGAAAATGTGAAAGAAAAATAAAGAATGTAGAAAATAATGACAAACTAAGAGGAAAGGATATAGGATGATTGCCCCTGCACCTCTATCCTCTATCTTCTATATAATGTCAAAACCCTTTCTAATCTTCCTAAAAATAAGGGATAAATGATAAGATCAAAAATAAGTCCAAAGGATCCTAATTCCATTAGGATTATCCTATCAAAACAAATATTCCCTAATAAAAAAAAATCCTAAATAGAGCAAATCAAGGGTAAAAATAGTTGGAATCATTGAGTCTAGAAGGCCCTCATCCATTTAATCGTGTTTATTTGTTATAACTATCCTATTGACTAAGGCATGGGCACACCTTATGCTTAGATCACTTTTGGAATTTTTTTTAATAGTCACGTTGACTAAGATGTGGGCATACTCAGACCAGTTTTTGAATTTCTTTTGCAAATTATTATTTTTCCAAACTTTGGTTCTTTCTTTTCTTTTGTTAAATCTCCACTTTCAAACACATTTTGAACTAAATCTCTAATCTACTCCATAAAACACAAAATATATGGTTGTAATCTATAAGACTTTTATCAATCAAAATATAGGGAATTAATATGAGATATGTCTATTTTATGCATGCTATCATGTTTAGTGAGTCCTTCAAAGAATACTTGCCAATATTATTTTAATTTAGGAAAACTTTTTATTAATATGCTTCAGTGGTCATAATGACAATCAAAGTGAGGAATTGTTGTTAAACAATGCTCTTTGTTGCCATTTTTATTGTATAATATTGGTTCTATTACTACAATATAAATTAAAACATCACTGTATTTTTAAGTAATTAAAACATAATGGGATCCTTTTCTTTCAAATAGGAAGGGTTGTTGCCTAAAATTTATTTCTAAGTAATTGTCCCATAGATCCTATATGTATCTATATGAAGAAGAAATCATGAAATGAAAGGGATTATTATTTGTACAAATGGTACTTCGAACTTTGAATAAGCTTGAAGGCATTAGCGATATTTCTTTATCTTTTAAGTTATTATGATGTATTAGTTGCTCAAGACCTTTAGTCTCTACCCCGACCTAATGAAAAAATGGGATCACTTATTATGGACCTGTTGAGAATAATTCTAATCTAGTTCATGGCCCATTAGAAGTAGAAGGCACTCTGGTGGGATCCTCATAGACAAAAAAAGATTGTAGTCGATTTGATAATGATCCAGTGACATTGCTTCTTTAGCCTAAACTAAGGAGTCCCTTAGATATGCTACAAAATGAATTCTTATTCTATTCTTGATTAGAAATTTTTGTATGAAAAATATGAATCAAATTTTGAAGAAGGGGAAAGAGAAGGACGTTGTTTTGCAATTCCTATTGAATAAAAACCACCTTCATCTTCACTTTCCATATAGTGAAATCATGCTATCTATTGAAATTCTCAATATTGAACCTGTCAAGAGATATATTGATAGTACAACCTATTCTTTAATAGAAATTGTCATGCAAACTGAAGCAATATTAGGAAAAAAAACTAAATAAGATAAAAAAGATATGTGATTTTGCCAATAATGCGACTTACATCCATAGGTAAGGAGATATATTTCTTTTAATACTGTGAGAAAGATGATACAAGGACAATAGGTGATGACAACTGTTACAATCTCCCAAAGGTTTTACCTTATAAAGTCTTTATCAAGGTACTTATAACCTAAAGTTATGTATAAGAAGTTTATGTATAGTAAAATTTTATTTCCACAAAAGCCTAAGGTCAATAAACTTCTATTTCCACATATGCTATTACCAATGAACTTTTATTTCTGCAAAAATGCAAGGCATATTTCACAATGAATAATTTTACATTATAGCTATTAACAGGTGAGGAGGGAAATAAATTTAATCAAATAAGGAGCTATTGATTAGGTATATTAAAGTACAACCGGTGTAGTTCTTTGTAATCAAGTATCTAAGAGGATTGTTCAATTCATGTATATATTCTTTTTTACTTTTAAAAGGGGTTTATATACTGCTTATAAGCCTATTATATATGTTGATGGCTATCACTTGAAAGAAAAACATGAAGGGCAAATTCTATCAATCATTTGGCTTATATGCAGGTAACATAATGGGTCCATTTGTCCTAAGACTAAAAATTCCTTAGATACTCATAAACAACTTGTTAGCAATTGGTTTTTATATTTAATGGTGGAAGACTTTTTAAAGTAAAGCATATGAATTGTCAATAACATGTTCCTGATTCGGGCAATAAGACATGAACATGTAGGAATTGGAATTTAAGTGTCCTTGTCAATATGCTTGTGCTCTAATCAAACATGATGGTAACAAACTAGAAGAATTATATGGAAATCATACATAATAAAGAAAATTTTGCATATGTCAAAATTTCTAATTCCTAGTGAAGAATTGTGGCCAATCTATGGTAAATATCATGGTTCTAAAATCCATCCACCACAATACAAAATAAGATTAAGAAGGCCACAAAATGCAAAAAACAAGGAGTTAGAAGAGGAACAAAACTCTTATAGAGCTACTCAGAAGCAAGGCCGGCCCTGGGTAGGGGCAGCCAGGTCACCCGCCCAGGGGCCCACCTATTCTAACCTTCCAACGTTAGATGAATAGCATCAAATGCTAATTAATGGATGTAGCCAAAGAATGAAACAATTTTGGTGGAGATCATAATGACAACTATGTAATCTTTTCATCTTCCAAATTAATCTTCCCAGCTTCCAAAATAACATTAACTCTCTTTTAATTAATGAAGAGCATTAATTTGCTAATTAATAGTTGTAAAGAAGGAATGAAACATTTTTAGGTGGAGTTCATTTTGATAATTCTATGTAATCCTTTTAAATTCCAAACTAATGTTAACTTTTTGGCTTCTTATATTTATAAATTCATTTTACGCATCTTATAGTCTAATTTTTTCATATACATCAATATATGAATATAAGATACTCTAACTCAAAATTTGCAGCGAAGAATTTTCATAGTTCTGACTTCTGAGTTCTGAGTAATAATTTAAAGATAAAATTTCTAAATTTTTTTATGTATTTTTAGCTTACTAAAAATTTGAGTATATTATAATTAATTTGTAATCTATCATTCACTTGAATTTGTTACTGTTACTATTTTTAGTGATTTTCTTGTTACTAATAGTTGTAAAATATTATTAGTTAATGTTGTGATCATTTAATATTTTGTTGAGTATATGAACTTATAAATTGACTCACTTATGTATGAATATTAAATTTTAATAAATAAAAATATTAAAGTTTACTTGTTTGTATATTACCGATTTATTGAGGCTTTTTTTTTTTACTTTGTACAGAGCCAATGAAACGTTAGGAACGACCCTGCCCAGAAGCGAGTTCAAATTTCATGTAAAAGATGCAAATGGTATATTTACAATATAAGAACATGTTCCAAGAGAATAAATGCTAATGGCTTATAAATCTGAAGTAGACAAAGATTGTAAGTTTTATTTTAATCCCTAAATGTTTAGAATAAAACCCTTACATCTATCGACTCTAATTTTTTCATAAATTAACTTCAATTCAAAGAAATGTTTGCCTAATAAAACAAAAATTAATATAATTCATGTTACAATCTTCCGATATTTCATATAAAAACCTAAAGATCTATAACTTTGATTAGTTCTAGAGCTCTAGCTTCTTAGAAGATCTACTCCCCCACCAACTGCAACCTAAACACTTTAGGTTTCTACACTTACAACCTAAAATGTTCAGGAGACTAGGACAAATTTTAACACTTCAAACAGGGAAATAAGCCCTACGACCTTAGTCACCTCCCATCGTCAGATTTCAGCTGAAAACAAAGAGAGAAATTGTGAATTCTTGAAAAAGAGACTAGGGCAAATATTTTGGCCAGAACGAGCTAACATTCACAAACAAATTGAACCATATCCAGTTGGATAACTTAGATTCAAGTGCATCAAATTTATTTGTAGTCTGGGTTGCGTTAATCATTTGGTTTAGCTGACACATTAGCAAAAGAAAAAAAATATAGTTAAAGTGTCTCACTTTAGTAATGTGAAATTCTCCGTCAACGACAAAGAAATATTTGGAAAAAAAAAAAGTAAAGTAAAAAAGATTTTAAAGATTAGAAACTCGTAAATTTACTTGTAGGAAAGTTCGAAAACGAACCAACATTAAGAACGTTTCAAGGGACTAGTGGCGAAAACTCCATATTTCTCTTGGGCAAAAAGGGCAATGATTGGATCTACATGAAATGTAGTCAATTGTGATTTGCCAAAAGAAGTAAACGCTCAAAGAATATATTTCAGCATCAGCCCTGTATTTACTCAAAATGGGTATAAAATATCTCCATAAGAAATTGACCTCGCCCTATTATTCATATGTTTTTGAGTTCCCCATTGTTTACATCACTCCATCAGTTACAGTAATACAAAGATATCCATCAATCCGGTATATCCATACAAATGAATAGAAAAATAATCAAGCTAGAGTCCAAATGCTTGGTCGGAAGATGAAATAACTCGTCAGACTTTTTGATCTACCAATTCATCACAAGCTTTCATTTGCTGACACCTACTTATCAGTTCACCCATTGCTATTGTAATGAAAGATTCACCCAACCACACCCCCCTTTTGAGTTTAGGTTCAGAAAGAAAAACTGGGACCTGTCAAGACAGGCTTATCAAAGTCAACTAAGCAAAGCAAAACCTTTGTACTTAAAGCTCAAGTGCTGCCGACAAAGCAGACAAAAAAGAAGTAAGTTAGCAGGTAGGTCAGCTTATCAATCAGAATGAAAGGTTCTGCTATCCAGAAAGCATAAAACCAACAAAAGCATTGTACTACTGGTAGGAGTCTCCCAATTGTAACTCAACTAGCTCGAGTTAGTAGTTTAAGTTAGCTGACTACCATTTTTTCACACTATAAAGAGTGTAGTCTCGTTGGATCAGAATTCTTAGGAGTCTCCTCAGAAAGAACATTCTCTTTTAAGACCAAGAGCAAAGTTGAATCCATCACAGATAGGAAACTTAGACATAAGGTTCAGCTGACTCGTCCTCAAGTTTGACAGCCCTCCATCTCAAAATCCAGTTCCAGTGCTAGGGCTCTATAAGGCAATAAGCTATAAGACTTGACTGACTTTATTTGCTCATGGAATATCCCAAACAAAAGGAAACTAATTAACCAGTAGATGGACATCGTATACCAATTTAAGAAGGTAATAAACTGGGAAAGGGGAGTAAAAGCTAGGAAACTAGCAATGTCCCTTACAATTAATCCCTATTAAGCACCACCGAATCCAACATATGCAAACTTAATCTAGGTCGTGCTTATGTGTAGTCCAGTACATACAAGGGAATTAATGATTTATGCTAAAAATGATCCATCTAAATCACTGATAGTTTAAAATGTTCAATGATAACATGAAATACATCTCCATATAATCCTGATGCCTATCTTCTATACTAAACCACGTTTTTACTTGAGACATATACAACTAGTTGCCTTTCTTCCCCATATGTAGATGGCACAAACAAACTAACATTCACATCTAACACAATGCAGCGTGCGAATAATAGTAGTTTTCAAAAGGCATCAAACTTCAGATCTAAATGAAGGTCCACGCACCAATTTTGCTGAGAAGACTTACACCAACATTTTGAGAATGTCATGGACCAGATACGGTAACACACGGGACTCCCATGTATAAAGATTTACAAGTTCTTGTTGTAGTTAAAATCCAGCAAACAAATTTAGACGGTAACACACGGGACTCCCATGTATAAAGATTCAAAAGTTCTTGTTGTAGTTAAAATCCAGCAAACAAATTTAGACACAAAAAAGAGAAGATAAGGAAAACCAAACATGCAAATGTGAACAAATCCGAAATTCATCAAAAACAAAGATGAATATTACGCTAGAAATATACAACTAACTAATGACCTTGAACAACGGAATCATGATACGGACTAAAAAGCTCGTTATTTCTTAATAAACGGGAAAAAAAAAAGAGAGGAGACTTTACATCAAACGATCAACTATGATCAGAAACAAAAAGCATCTCAAACATTTGCTAACAAATAATATTGGGTAACTAAAGAGAGAGTCAAAAGTCATAACAACGACCATTTCGCTCCCAATCGCCGTAGCGAGTGGGCTCCGGGCCCCGTGGACCGCCTACCTCGCCAGTCTCTTTGTTAGCGAGATCTTCTTCGTTTTCTTCTTCTTCTTCGTTACCCTTCTCTCCGGTTTCCACTTGAGGTTTTCGATTCAGGGAATCTTTTTCAAGTTGTTTTTTCAGGGTTTCCTCTTGAAGCTGAGTCGATGAGCTTATTAGTCGAGTTGATGCCGAGTTCGAACCGGTCAGAATTGCCGACTGGGTGCTGGGAAATTTGGGGAGTGATGAAAATAGACGGCATAGATTGTTTCTCGCCATTTTCACCGCCCTTCTACTGAACGTGTGTTGAAATTTGAGAACTCTAATAGGTGATGATAGTAACGAAGCTTTATTTATAATTTCTTAGAAGTTTCTGTTTTACACTTGCCCATGAAATAAATGAAACTGTATTAATATTAATAAAAGCTAAATATGAATTAAGAGGATTAATTTCTTTTATTTTTTCTTTTGAATGCCAAAAATGTTAATGAAGTTGACTCATCTGCATCCTTAGTTTGATATCATATAAATTTTAAATTGATAATGGAACAATGTTGAGATAGTTCTAAACAAAATATTCACTAATTTACTCAATGTGCAAAGAAGAACATACGGACTAGTAATAAAAATTCAAATTAAGTATAAAAATTCAGCTTTATGTTAAATAGTTTGGGATAAAATGTATTGATATTTGTTTATCATTTTTATTGAAATTGTTTTCTTAAATATTGCTA
>JANSVA010000004.1:33642543-33657218 GCA_025504915.1 Erythroxylum reticulatum
GTAAAATGATAAGACACCCCCCCCCCCCCCTTTTACTCTTGAATGACTCAACTTACTTCTGAAAATTAATAAAAGCAACTTACACTTATCGCTTTTCCTAAGGTCTAACTCTAACTAAGCTTCTTTTCAAGCTAACTCTATTAACTCTCCCCTTATAATTCAACTATCTCTAGTCTTCTTTTTCCTATTTTCCATAATACTCTATAGATTCCGAAATAAATCCTAAATTCACCGAGTTTCACAAATATATATCTACTTCCATGAATCAATAAAATCTCCAACTAATTAAATTCCAAAAATTCACAATTTTCCCACCAATCATAACTCTGTTCAATTATACCCGGAATTATTCATGAGTGAATGTACAATTTTTCATGTGCAACAAACTTCACTATTCATGTGTATGTATCTGACATATTATGCATGAGCATGGAAAACACATTTCTAATCTCTCATTGGTCACTCACATTTACTATCTAACCTTCCCGCAGGTAACGGAATGTTACAAAATAGGTATATGCAAAGAAAGATGTATTTTCTAAGAAGGATAATGTTTGCTACAAAGCAAGGCCAGTGGCCAAAGGCTATGCTCAGACAAAGGGAATTGATTATAATGAAGTTTTCTCTCCAATTGTAAAACATTCCTCCATTCGAATTTTGTTAGCTTTGGTAGCACAATTTGACATTGAACTAGTTCAATTGGATGTAAAAACTGCATTTTTACATGGAAACTTAGAGGAGGAAATCTATATGACTTAGCCTGAAGGTTTTAAAGTTGCTAGAAAAGAGAATATAGTGTGCAAGCTTGAAAAATCATTGTACAGATTGAAGCAATCTCCAAAGTAGTGGTACAAGTGATTTGACAAGTTTATGATGGACCACAAGTACATAAAAAGTAAATACGATCACTGTGTGTATTCTTGCAAGCTACAAGATGGATCCTACATCTATCTTCTCTTGTATGTTGATAATATACTGATAACTTCAAAGAATCATAGAGAAATTGAGAAATTAAAGATTTAGTTAAATCAGGAGTTTGAAATGAAAGATCTAGGTGGAGTTAAGAAAATTCTTAGCATGGAGATAAGTATAGATAGAAAGTTGGGGAGACTATGTTTGACTCAAAAGCAATATTTAAAAGAGGTACTATAATGGTTTAGTATGAATATAAAGTGAAAATGTGTTAGTACTCCACTCGCTCCTCATATAAAGCTCAGTACATCCTTATCTCCAAAGAAAGATGCAGAACGAGAGTATATGAATAAAGTACCGTATGCAAATGCAGTTGGTAGCTTGATATATGCTATAGTGTGTACGAGGCCTGACATTTCATAAGTAGTAGGAATCATAAGCAAGTATATGCATGATCCAAGTAAGGAGCATTGGCAAGCTGTGAAATGGATTTTACGATACTAAAAACCATAAATGTTGGGTTTGGTATTTTAGTGAGATAAGTAAGACGATCAATGTGTAGTTGGATATTTTGATTCCGACTATGTTAGTCATTTAGATAAACGTCAATCAACTATTAGCTATGTGTTTACTCTTACACAGGCACAGTCAGTTGGAGGTCTACCTTACAGTCAACAGTTAGTTTGTCGACTACAGAGGAAGAATATATGGCAGCTACAGAGGCTATGAAGGAGGCAAATTGGCTTTAAAGATTGCTTGATGAATTGGGAATTGGATAGAAGCATGTCAAAGTACATTGTGATAGTCAGAGTGTCATTCATTTAGCAAAGAACCAAGTTTATTATACAAGGATGAAGCACATCGATGTCCATTATCACTTTGTATAAGAAGTTCTGGAAGAAGGTGCAGTAGTAATCCAGAAGATTAAGATCATTAAGAATCCTGTTGATATGTTGACAAAGGTGATGATTGCAGTCAAGTTCCAACATTGATTGAACTTGAACAATATTGCTAAAAATTGAAAATGGGCGCTTTAAAACACATTTGAAGACACTACTAAAGATGAGTTTTATGAGAGATTTGAAAAAGTAGAATTTGCTAAGGTAGAGAATTGATGAGTGGTCAAATATTTTGGCTCATTCCATAATCTCAAATCGAAAATGTATAGGAATGGTGGAGGTTCCTAAAACTATAAAAGGAGTCTCCCCTCCTTAGTTAAAAATCATCCCAAAAATTGTCTTTTCATAAGACAAAAATTCCTTCTCTCCTTTTGTAGTATTTCACTTGTGTTACTTTCTGAAAATAGTGAAATATTAATTTAGTAGTGTCCGAGAAAGTAGGCATAATTGGCTGAACCTCGTTAAATTATGGTGTTCTTTATTTACTAATTTAATAGCTATTGTCGGGTATAGTTGTAGTGAATTATTGTGCTATTAAATTACATGTCTAAGAAAATTTTGTGTAAGAGGTTGGATTTTAAGTGAGATCGTTTGTGACCTCTTTAGTCTTTCCTGAGAATTTACTTAGTGTAATTTTTCAGTAAAATCATTCACAATCTATTCACCTAGGTAATAGTACTCAAGGTAAATTTGTTATTATTAGTCTCTATTTACAACAATTGGCACATAAGATAATTAATTATCTACCTAGCATGATTACTTATTAATGATGAGACTAATCTGAAACCTTCTATTTTTTTAAATTGCAAATGTGCCCAGGTTAAAAGAATTAACACAGAGACTAGGTTTTATTATCACAAATTTGCACATTATCAAGCAACTTTTTGGATTGCCACATTCATTTTACTTCACAAATTTGCACATTATCAAGCAAAATTTTGGATTGCCACATTCATTTTACTTTGTGAGCTGGTGGATGGATGGGGTTGGCAATGTATTGTGGATTTTATTGGTTTCTCTTCCAGTTGAGGTCAACATAACTTTGATAGCTACTGGATTCAAAGGCCAATAAGAAAATGAAGAAAAGAATACTTTCCAAATTGGACTGCTATGGCATTAATTAATCCACTTTCCTACTAATATTTCTCTTAACAATAGATTAGCAGTGCATAAATAAATAAAGCTCTTACGCTAGTTTAATTCCACTAGTTCTTTTTTGGTGATGAGTTCAACAACATATGACGATTAAACATAATAAATCGCGTGAAGATTAACTATTAATTAGGCCAATAAAACAGAGTACTGGTGACTTTTCCTACAAATTGTCGAGATTGAAGCCGAAGGGTCATCAGGCAGACACAGCCAAATGAAACACGAGCCTATCACATGTCAGGAAGCCTATTGGTGGGCTTCATTCTTTTTTTGAATATCTTGATATGACCTTAAAATTAAAGAATCTTAATTTTAATATTGAATTGAATATAACATTTTATTAACTTGAAGTGTAATAATTAATGGTTGCGTCATAAAATTAATGTTAATGTCAAAAGTAATATTTTAATTCTATTTTCATAATTTTTAAATATTTTCTAAAACACATTAAAATTAAGTTTAAATTTTTATATATTCATTACACATTTTTATGTTTAATACGTTTTATTTTCTAATTATTCAAATAAAAATAATTTATCTACTAATTTTATTTAGTGTTTTTATTATTAGCTATAATACAACCTAATTACTTTGACATTAACAATAATTTTTAATAAAATTAAAATAAAAAGTGAAAAATAAAAATCACAACAAAAAGAGAGTAATGAAATCAAACAAATCTTTAACATTACAGAGTATATACAATTACATGTATCTAATTGAAAATTAATATTTCTGTTATTAAGTTGTGTATAAAACTATTATATTTTATTTCAAATTATTATAACTGAAGGTAATTTATCCATTGGTTATGTCTAGGAGGAAAAAAATCTGTATCTATAGAATTCGAGAAAAGATCTTTAATGACTATTGTTAGTAATCAAATTTTGATTTTTTTTATACCATTCATTGTAATCGACAAAATGTAATTAAAATCGCTGAAAAGCGACATTTGAAGAGGACCAATTTGATAATATATAATCTTATTTTTATTTAATAGGGAGATTGTTTTCCATAGAAAAAATATAAATCCCCTTAAAATTTCTAAGCCCTCATGAATTCTCCCGCATTAAACAATCCAAGTAAGTGTTTTTATAATTTAATTAGGACGTTTATTAGAGAACGACCGAATGACTCCCTCATATCTATGGACAAAAAATATCTGGACAGTTTCAACAGCCGCATGTATCCCTTAGTCAGTACTATTAGCATCTGTATTACAGGTTCTTTACTTTCACAGCATAGTTGTAAATATATAGTTCATTTTCTCAATATCAATTAGACCGTACTCTTTTATTACATTATACCCTCAGTTGTATTTATTAGATTGTGATAAGAACGATAATTATTACATTCTATCTTACCAAAAACGTTAATGAGTTGTCTTAATTTTTCGTCGGTAATTTTCACTTTTTTTTATAAGGAATTGTATTTCGTTACATTATATTATACTCAACGCTCGTGTTACAAATGTAATTATTACTTTTTAAGCATGTGAGTTAAAAATGGTTAGTAAAATCACGTGCATTAAACTATTTAATAAAATAAATAATAATTAGCACAAGAGATCTAGTTTTCCTTGACCAAAAAAATTCCTTTTAGGGGTTCAGAAAATTGGAGGTCCAGGATTTGCAAGCCTCAGAATTGGGCAATGGCTGTTGAGCTTTCTACACAAATTGTTAATGAGAGACAGAGAGACGTAAGGGAGAGAGAAGGACCCAAGTGAATAGGAGGGCCGACATCCTTGAACGTAACAAAAGGTGGTGGCTGAGCACCTGATACGTCAACAAAAAATATCTCACTGGTACATCCCATGTAACCCCCAACGTCTCTCTTATCTCATTAAATACTATTTGGAAGTCTTCATATCATTTTAATAATTTCAAATACTTATTTTCTTATATCAAGTCCCAAAATCTGATTGCCTCAAAAGATCACCACAATCCTCCAAAATTCCATTCTAAGGAATCATCAACCTCTTTCCTTCTCCTCTCCTTTTCCATCTCTTCTCTCTTTGTTGTTGTTTTTTTTTTCTCAAGAAGACATCAGCTTGACCACATAATATGGAGTCCCCAATCTCTAGAACAAGACACGTACACTTGTCACTTACCATACAAACGAATCCCTTCGGTGGTGACGTGTAAACTGACTTTCCACTAATTTTCTATGCTTTGTATTCCTATACATATCTTACATAATCTGCTCAATTAGAACCCAAAAGGAAGAGAGGCTTCAGCTGCTAAAACAAGGGAGCAAGCATATTCAGATAGCACCAGTTTCAGGAGAAGAACATGAATGAGAGAAAGAGCTTTCTGATTTGTTCGCTTGTGAAAGAAAATCCGACGAAGATGAAGCCTTTTGAAGAGCAAGGTCTAGCCGAAAAAGACTATCAAGAGTCGGGTCATAATAATCAATGTGAAGCACCAAGTCTATCTATCAAAAGCTGTGAACTTGAAAGCAGCCATGAAAATGGTTCTTCAAAATGCAGTTCCTCTGATGCTCATCAGACGAAAGATGAGCAAATACCGTTGCTTGGTGTTACTGGGGGTTCCATAGAAGAGGTATTGGAAAAGGAACCAAGTGGTCAAGAGGCAACAATATTGAAGGAAGATGTTTGTGGACGTGAAAGATTGAAGAGACACAGGACAGAGGTGGGAGGTAGGGTCTGGATTCCTGAGATATGGGGTCAGGAGGAGCTTTTGAAGGATTTTATTGATTGTTCTGCGTTTGATTCTTCGTTAGTGCATAGTGGGATTATGTCCGCTCGTGCTGCTCTTGTTGAAGAGGGAAGGAGAACAAATTCTCGTGGATTAAGAATACAATACAGGTGTTGATGATTGCTGTCTTTGCGTTCCAGTGATCTTCTCTTAATTGTTTTTAACAAGATGATTATGGGATTGCATCCATGTATCTATAGAAATTTGTGATCATTGGTCATGATTATCATTGTTTGGTGTTGAGGCATGCTGCTACTTATGAAATGAAACTGACAAAGCATTTCAAGTCTAAAATTAATTAACTAGCAACGATGGATTAAGCTAATTATATATGTCTATACAGATAAGTAATTCATCTAGCTTGTATATCAAAATCTAATATCGACCAAAGAAGACAACAAAACAGAGTGATTAAGCTTCTTTAGGCGGCACCATTGATGTGGTGTAAAGCACTTTCGGATCAAAATGATCATCTGATAGATGGCTATATAATAAAACGAAGTTGAATTTTCGCTTAAAAAAATATAGTTAAATGTCTAAAAATCATCACCTATAGTTATTTGGTAAATTCCTGTTTTGTTGCACAAAATATCGTCAAATCCCTATAGTTGAAAACTATAAGCGTCGTTTTAAAAATTCTTAACCAATAGTTAAAAACTTAGTCAAATATTTTTAGCTATGATTTAAAAATATAGTTAAATGTTTTTAACTACGTTTTATATAATGTAGCCAAATGTTATTTATTATGTTTTGCACAATGTAGCCAAATATTATTTTTTATGTTTTAGATAAGGTTGCAATATGTTATTTGATATATTTTAAATCCATAATATTGAACAATATGTTCTGTATGTAATGTATCGATATATTTTTTCTTGTGAATTTATTATACAAATAAATCATATAAAAATACTATTAATTCAAAATATCGATCATTATATATAAAAAGTAAAATTATATAAATATCATTAAATTATAGTAACAAAAAGAATATTCTTCCTATATAAGATATTAATGACAACTTTAACAATTTTTATAGATAAAACAATAAATAAAAAGATTAGTTTACAAATTATAAATGGTTAGATTACAAAAATATTAGAGCATAATTCCTACATATGTGTTGCTTCCTAGTGAACTACGACTTGGTAGGTACCACACTTGATAGTTGAGCATAAAGAAAGGGAGAGAAGGGAGAGAAAACTAAAGGAAAAGAAATATGATACGTAGAGGAGAAGAGAAAGAGGGAGACTTCTAATATTACCAACAAGGCCAAAGCTTCAACCATTAAGATTCCAAGATAAATTCCATTATGTTTTCCGTAAATTTAAGGTCTCATAATAATGTTATTATAAGTATTAATGATATAATAGAGTTCACTTGACATTTTCAATGCTAGGAGGCTTAAACTTTGTAGTTATCATCAATGTACAATCAAAGTGAAATAAGCAGAGACTGAAGCATAAAAGTCAACTTTCCGAGTCTACAAAAGATTCCTACTTATTTCAAGTTTACTTAGCTTTCCAGAAGTTTAGGTTTGACGCTTCTTTAGTTTCTTCCCTTAAGTCCTTAGCAAAGTCAAGGCTTCTCACTTCCTAACACTTGCTATTGCTAGAAAAATGAATATTTTTCATGCCAAGACCTACTTCAAGAGAACCATGATTGAACAACTAGTGTTCAAACCACAGACATAAACTAGGCATTTTAAGAGAGCAAAAATGATAAGTGTTTTTTAAAATTGAATAAGAAAAATGACATGATGTTGTTTAAAGAAAAGTCTCATGTGGTTCACTATTACATCACACTAAGAAGGTTCTACATACTTTCACAGATTATAGCAATCTTCACTTCATTTCATCCAGCATTAGTCAATAGGCAACAAATAACAATTCATAACAATAAGAATAAGTGTTCACAAAAATTAGGCTACAATACTATTAGGTGAAAGCATGAAATTTCTATATCTTCACTCGACATGCCATCTATATCTTGACCATCATTAGCAGCATTATAGAGCAAGCTTTAGTTCAATATGATGTATAAGGAGAAGATCTTAGGCCAAAATTCTCCATGAAATTGGACGCCTAAATGTTCTTTAACTTCAAAATAACTCAAAATTCATAATTTATTTTATTACCAAAAAGAAAAGGAAACATGAATTTTTTTGAATGGTTGGATTTGGATATGAGGAACTAGATCCATCACCTATTCATATAGCTTAAAGAGTAAGAGATAAGATATCATAGGTAAAGGCACCCAAGAACTAAATGTCAAATAGGATACTATAAAAGGAAATGATGAACCATTTCTTCTTGTCATTTATGGTAAAGAAACATAGGAATAATACATAGAGAAGATATCCAAGGAAAAAAGAAAGAGATATAGATAAAAACATAAAGGAAATGTAGGAAATGTAAATAATGATTGATTAATCAATGAGGTTAAAGAAAATTGAATATGAAAAACCTTCAATACAATCAAATATACATAATAATCAAGTACCAAAACAAACCACAATCAGCATATAGACTATACATAATGCTCTACACAAATAAATTGGATTAAGGGTGATGCAATCATATTTTAACATATTTTTAGAACCTTATATTTAGTATCTTGAATGTGTTTTATGGATATCTATGGCCTATTTATCATGTTTTATAATTATTATAGATTTAGACACATAAAATACAAAAAGTCCTTAACAGGTTGAAATTAACACTGTTTTTCAATTTCTGGCAGATTTGACCCTTGGACATTTAGGAATTTTTATCTCGGGATTGGTGCATTAGAAAATTCTAAGAATTGGCAGGTATAATCCTGACTCATTGAAGAACATTTCCACCAAGTTTCAGAATTTTTGGAGCTGTCATTTGAGAGCAGTAAAGTTTTGAAAACTGATGTAAAGTTGGAGACGTAGAGTTTGACCTTTTGTGCTTCAAAAATTCATATATGAAGATCCAACCGTTGGATTTCTATGATCCAAAGCTCAAATTGAATCTGATTCAATGATGTTTCTAATGAATAATTTTGAACTGTCCAATTTCTATATTTTACTTTTTATGGTTAGTCGAAATTGGTCCAGAAATAAGACAACATAGTTAGTCCAAGAATGATCAGAGCTTCGGGCCGATTTTGAATGGCTTGTAGCAATGAACTAGTCCATAGACGACTTGAAGAGAGATCCATATCGATGTAGACCAAGCCCAAAAGAAATCCTAGAACAACTTAGCCCATTGGAGCTTTATTTTCATGTTTTAATTGGGGCCCATTTTGTTTATTGAAAAGAAAGAAAACCTAGACTAATAAGGGATGGACGGGAGAAAAAGAGAGGCGAGGGTTTTTTTTAGTGGCTTAAGCTGCAGATGTGGACCAACGTTGAAGTGCATTTCAAGAGAGCTAGAGCTGGTTTGGTCACAAGCGTGAATATTATAGACACTCCAACATTAAATCAGCTACAGTAGATAGAAAATAGTAGAGACAGCAGTAGCTTTTGGTGGAGGGGATAGAAAGTCAATGACTCCTCTCTATCAACATTGTCTTAGAATAGTGCAATGCATGGCTAACTTTTTAATCTAGACAAGGTATCCAACGTTTGATTTATGTACTTCGTGAGACTTCCCTGATTTAATTTCTTTTATTTATCTCTTATGTTTGCTTGATCTTTATGCTTTAATCAATTTATTATCTCCGTGTTTGTTGATTAATGAGGCCTATTAATTGATCGGCTTGGTGATAAATTGCCAAATAGATTAGTTAATCCATGATTGATGTCTATCGAAGTGGCGAACTAATTTCAATTAAGAAATTAATGAGATTAAATAATTTAGTCTAAATAGATTACGACTTTTTCGATCCTGTTGCTTAAGACAAAGGTCCATTAGAGCCTATTGCTACCATAGATTATATTCTGCGGAGTTTTACTCGGGAATAGTCTAATTGGTTAGGGTAATAATCTGCGGAGCTTTACTCAAGGTTATCAAATAATTACGAATGGATTGGTCGATATGTGTTGTTTACTGTCTGCTATAATTTTGTCCATAAGAAGGAACAGAATTCATATTTTTGAGTCTATGATCGAATTATAGTATCAAACGGAAGAGTACCATGGCTAGGCTTTTCTTTATATTGCTTTCAATATTTATTTTTAATTTCCTTCGTCATGATTTCGTGTTATAAAATCAATCATTCCTAAATCAATTCGTTTTATTTTAATTTTTAAATTATTGTTTCCACACAAATAAACAATTGCTACATCTGTCTCTGTGTTTCAACCATATTCACCACTTTGCTTGTTTAAGTGTTCTAGAGTAGGAATTTATTTTTGCTGGTTTGACACGTCATTAAATTTTGAAGTCGTTGTTAGGGACCAGTGTTTAAGTTTTTGTTTGTTTGTGTTGCTAATCATTTTTTTTAGTTGTTTGCATGCGACATTGTGTTTTTGCAGGTGATTTATTGTTTGATTCGGAGATAAAGAAGACTGCAAAACAAATCAAGAAAGCTAGTAAATTGCGCAAAAGACAAGCTTTTACTTCTGCGCAAGTCCTGCCTGACCAAACTAAGAATTTTCCTACCTTTGAGACTGAGTTATTGGAAGATTTTGAAGAAGCAGCGATGGTAATTCAATAACCTATTCCACCTTCGTAACTAGCCAGAAACCGAGCTTTTACAACTCTGAGGGATATGCTTGCACCACCAGTAGAGGATCAACCTCTATGTATACAGTATTAGGCTACAGATGATGGGTTTGAGTTGAAAGCTGGGTTGATTCAGGCCTTGTCGAAATTTCATGAATTACCTTCTAACGACCCAAACAGACATCTCAAGGATTTTCATGTGGTATGTTCTAGATTCGAATCGAGAGGCATAACAGAGGATCAGTTGAAACTGTGTGTTTTCCCTTTTTCTCTAGAGGGCGTAGCTAGAGACTGGTTGTATTATCTTCTACCTAGGATAGTGGATACATGGCCTGATATGGCACGGTTTTTTTAGAAAAATACTTCCTAGCTTCTAGGGCTGTTAGTTTACACAGAGAGATTTGTGGCATCAGACAAAGAGATACAGAAAATGTGTATGAATATTATGAGAGATTCAAGAGGCTTTGCACAAGTTGTCCTCAGTATGGAATTACAGAGTAGCTCCTTATTCAGTACTTCTACGATGGGATGTTACTAAATGATAGGAAAATTCTTGATGCTGCTAGTGGGGGAGCCACAGTGAACAAAATGCCTCAAGAGGCTAGAAACTTAATTGCAACAATGGATGCAAATCTTCAGCAATTCGGGTATTATTCGAAGACACATACTTGAGGTGTCCATGAGGTAAGTAGTTCTAAACTCGAAAGTAGACTGGAAAAGATTGCTAAATTTTTGGAAAGACAAGTTATTAATTCTTCCAATTCCAATAGTGTCAATGCAAATGCTGTAACCAAGGGACCACAAGTCCCTCTTTGTCACATTTGTGGATTTCAGGGCCATTTTACTGATGCTTGTCTGACTCTGCAAGATGATACTGTGGAAGCTGAAGTCAATGCGATTAATAATAATTATCAGTCTCAAAGAAAATATGATCTCTATTCGAATACTTACAACCTAGGACGGAGGGATCATCCTAATCTGAGATATGGGAATGTGTAGCAAGGTTAGAGTAGTCAGCAACGTCAGCCTCAACAATAGAAACAATAGCAACATCTGAGGCCTAATTATGGTGACCAAATTTACACCTTGGAGGATCTTATGTCATAGTTGACTACGGCTCAATTGACGACCAATATACAACTACAGAGTTTGGTTCAGTTTCAGACTGATTCAGCATAATTTCAGGCTCAGACTAATAATAATTTTCAAGAGCTGAGGGAGCAAATTAGTCAACTGGTCACTGCACAAAATTAAGGGAAATGGCCCTCCCAGCCTACTGTCAATCCTAGGCAGAATATCAGTTCCATTACTTTGCGTAGTGGAAAAGAAATTGAAAGTGCTGGAGGATCGCAAAAACTTCAACATGACCATGTTGAAATTATCGAGCCAGAAAAAGAAGCTGAAATTGAGGAAATTGTGACAACTAATCCAGAAAGGCCACCATTCCCACATAGGTTGGCTAAGAAGAAGAAATTGTAGAATGATGAGGAGCATTTAAAGATTTTTGAGAAAGTGGAAATCAACATCCCCCTTCTCACGTTGCTTAGACAAACACCAAGCTACTGCAAATTTATGAAGGACTTAGTTACTAGCATGACCAAGATGAGAAGCAATCAGCGAGTGGTGATGAGTGATAACATCTCAGCAGTGTTGCAGGGTAAGTTACCAATAAAGGAAAAGGACCCGGGTATGTTTAGCATTCCTTGTAAAATTGGCAATGTTGGTATAGAACGGGCTATACTAGATTTAGGGGCTTCTATAAATCTTATGCCATTATCTATTTATATTGCATTGAATGCTGATCCGTTGAAGCAAGATGGTGTGATTTTAACACTAGCTGATCATATCACTAGATACCCATAGGATTGTTAGAGGATGTTTTAGTGCAGGTAGATGATTTAGTATTTCCTGCAGATTTTTATATGATGAGAATGGAGGATGAGAGGTCACCTGCGTCTAGGATGATGTTGTTGGGATGCCCATTTTTGAGCACTTCTAGGACAAAAATTGATGTGCATGGAGGGACTTTAACTATGGAGTTTGATGGTGCCAAAGTTACATTCAATATTAATAATAACATTAAGCATCCTATTGATTACTGTAAAGCTTTTACTGTTGATTGTATTAACCCCTTGACCGAGAAAGTTCTCAAGTTGTGTGTTGATGATTTTTTGCAAGCTGCAATAACTGATAACATTACTCCTACGAAGCTATCAAAGATTGAGACTGAATGGGTAGTTCCGAGAGGTATGGTCCATACAATACATGATTTGTAGGCATTACAGGTTACGTCTGGCATGTTATAGTAGCCATTAAAGATTGACGGCAATAAATTACTACCCTCCATTCTTTAATCGCCAACATTAGAGCTCAAAGCATTACCTGTGCACCTCAAGTATGTCTTCTTGGGGAAGGCTGAAACATTACCTGTGATTGTTTCCAATCAGTTGAGCGATTTAGAGGAGGAGAAGCTTATCCGTGTCCTTAGGGAGAATAAAGAAGCTATTAGATGGTCTATTGCAGACATCAAGGGAATCAGCCCTACTATCTGCATGCATTGAATTTTGTTAGAGGATGATTGCAAACCCAGTAGATAACCTCAGCGTCGATTGAATCCACCAATAATGGAGGTTGTAAAAAAGGAGATATTGAAATTATTGGTTGTAGACATAATCTATGCTATTTCAGATAGCAAGTGGGTAAGTCCAACATAGGTAGTTCCTAAAAAAACTGACATTATTGTTGTTGAAAATGAAAAAGGTGAGTTAATACCCACTAGAGTTCAAAAAGGGTGGCATGTATGTATTGATTATAGAAAATTAAATGCTGCTACCCATAAAGATCATTTTCCCTTACCATTTATTGATCAGATGCTTGAGAGACTTACAGGTCGTTCTCACTATTGTTGTTTAGATGGTTATTTAGGCTTTCACTAGATTCATGTAGCACCTGAAGATCAGGAAAAGACAACATTCACTTGTCCGTTTTGCACTTTCGCTTACAAACGCATGCCATTTAGTCTTTGCAACTTTCTAGCAACGTTTCAGAGATGTATGGTAAATATCTTTTCTGACTATGTAGAGGAAATTATTGAGATTTTCATGGATGATTTTACTATATACAGAGATTCCTTTACATCTTGTTTAGAAAATCTGAGGAAAGTGTTAAAAAGATGCATTGAAAAAAATCTTGTGCTTAATTATGGAAATTGTCATTTCATGGTTGATCAAGGCATCATATTAAGACATATAGTTTTGGCTAAGGGCATTGAAGTGGATAGATCAAAAATTGATGTGATTAGCTCACTGCCTTACCTCGCAAATGTGCGGGAAGTACACTCTTTTCTTGGTTATGCAGGTTTTTACTAGCGATTCATCAAAGATTTTTCAAAGATAACTCATCCAATGAGCTACCTTCTATGGAAAGACATGCCATTTGAATTCAATGAAGACTGCAAAAAAGCGTTTGATATTTTGAAGGAAAAACTGGTTACTGCACCTATCGTCAAACCACCATATTGGAACCTCCCTTTCGAGCTCATATACGATGCCAGTAACTACACTATAGGAGTACTTCTTGGGCAGAGGGTAGGTCGTGACTCTCATGTGGTCAACTATGCATCAAAGACGTTGGATAGTTCTCAACAAAACTATTTAACTACTAAGAAAGAGAGGTTTGTTGTGGTCTTCGCGTTAGAGAAATTCAGATCATACTCGTTTGGTATGAAGGTGATAGTATATTCAGATAATGTCGTTCTTCGGTACTTGATGAGCAAAAAGGATACCAAACCATGACTTATCCGGTGGGTTCTTTTGCTGCAAGAATTTGACATTGAGGTCAGAGATAAAAAAAGGAGCAAAAAATCTGGTCATAGATCACTTGAGTAGATTGAACAACACTTCTGGAGATGATCTGGTCATTACTGAGGAGTTTCCTGATGAATAGTTATTCGTGATGACTTCAACATGGCCATGTCGAAACCCATGGTACACAGATTTGGTCAATTTTATCACCCAGAATGGATACCCAGATGGTAGCACATCTGCCCAGCACCATAAATTGAAGAATGATGCCAGGTACTACATTTAGATGATCCATATTTATGGAAAATGTGTTCTGACCAGATTGTGCGAAGGTGTGTACCTGAATTTAAGATTTTTTCCATATTGCAATTTTGTCATGCATCTGCTTGTGGTGGGAATTTCGGCCCTAATAGGACAGCTAGGAAAGTACTTGAATTTGGTTTCTACTGGCTTGACATTTTTAGAGATTCTTATGCATTTTGCAAAGCATGTGACAGGTGCCAAATGACTGGCAACATGAATGAAAAGTATTAACGAGTTATATTATATCAGTGA
>JANSVA010000004.1:33701491-33719165 GCA_025504915.1 Erythroxylum reticulatum
ATCATAACCCTTCTTTCTTCTTTCTCATTATTGCCTTTGTTTATTTCGTTTTTTCTTGAATTTATATATAGGTAGTCTTATGCTTTTTCTTTCACTTTGTCTTTCTCTTGTTCCTCCAAGACTTTGTATTACTTCTTTCTTAATAGTGAAATTTGGTGCCAACTATCCATATCTTGGATTATTGTTTTATCTCATTTTTTGTAGGGCTGATTTGGAGTCAATCTAGACTTACATGCATGCCTTCGTGTGTTTAAGCATGTTTTTGGTCTACATATTAATTTGAACAAAAGTCATTTCCTATTATCTAAAGGTGCTGTCAATTTGGAATCCATTATAGCAGAAGCAACAGGTATGAAATTGCAGTGTCCTCCTCTCCTCTACCTTGGTCTTCCAGTGTTAACAAGGAGACTCAATTATTCTGATTATCACCCTCTTTTAGACAAGATCCAGAAGAGAGTAAAGTCATTGGTGAATAAGTCGCTTTCTTATGTGGGTAAACTTCAACTTATTAAATCAGCTCTTAATTCTTTGCATGTGCACTGGAGCTCCCATATCTTCTTATCCCAAAGCATTATCAAAGTGATTGAAAGGATTCTTAAATCTTTCGTATGACGTCACCCTAATGGTAACCCTGGAGCAGCAAAGGTGAAGTGGGCTGACATATGTTTTCTGAAGCAAGAAGGTGGTTTAAACATCCTCTCTATCAAAGCTACTAACCATTCTTTGATTCTTAAAAGATTTTGGTGGGTATTGGAAGACAAGAAAAACCTTTGAATAAAGTGGTTACATGTATGCTTTCCTAAAGAAAACAACATCTGGGCTATCAAACCAAAAGCTTTGCATTCATTCTTCCTAACTCAGTTACTGAAGCTAAGAGATGCTGTACAACAGGAGGTCTTGTGTGAAATAAAGGATTTCATATCTACTTGCTTTGGAGAGAACAGAATCTTTGACGCTTCACGAACAAATCCTCTACTAAAGAATGTTTGATCTCTTTAATCATTGCTGAAATTTGGGAGCTTGTCATGCTAAAGAAACTAAAACTAACTTGCAGCTTAAATATTTGCTCCTCTTTACGCATATAGCGGATCGTTTGAAGAGCAAATGCATAGTCAAGCTTCTTTGGGTGAGGGCCTCAGGTAGCCTAGAATAGCATTGTCTGGCACAAAAACCTCCCTTCAAAGAGCTGAAAGTGAGATCTTTGCCATTGCCATGGGTATGACATTTCAGGCTATGTGGAAGGAAAGTAAAGCAAAACGGTTGTAAAAGAACATAATGGATAGCAATGTTCTTCTATTTTTGCATCTGATTCAATAGTTATTTTCTATTGTTTTGTGCCTTGGACATCAATGTTTCTGTAACTTTATTTTTCTTTCGTTAATTCAATTTTATATTTAAAAAAAACTTGTTTGGCCACTACTTAAGAGAGAGTTTAAAGGCTATTTCAAGCTTGTGGAGCTTATAGTCTTTCAATAAATTTTATGTTCCATTAAGGACTTGTCTTTGGGGTCAAGTTACATTTTAATCCATCAACTTAGGGCTCATCTGATCCTATCTCTTTGAAGGATTAAAAAGATGGTTTGGATAGTTTAAGGGTTAGGTCCTAGGTTAGGGTGTTGGTTGTTTGGGTCGTTTTGTCCTACTCAAAAATCGATTAGAGTCGGGTTTAAAAGCATGATTCGAGTTCAATTAGACTTGGAGTTGAGTTTCGACCGCACCCTAGAAGGTTGGGTCAATGATGAACTAACTTGTTATCATCATTAAGTATCAACCATTTATGATATAATATTATTATTCTATTTAAAGGTGATATAGCTTTTTGAGTTTCCTCTTTTAAATATTAAAAGATAATGTTTATAATAATTATTTATTAAAATACTTATCATTAATCTTATATTAGGAAGATAGAATAAATCTTAACCTTTGTAATAAAATTTATGTAGATTAAATTGAAATTTAAATATATATGTTAAAAGATTCAATTCATATAATATTTAATAAATAGTGGAAGATATGCTCATGTTTGATGGTATTTATCAATATGTATCGTGTAATTATAAAAGAAAATTAAATTATTATCATCATCATTGTTTCATGTAGACAAAGGAAAGAAAAAACAACGACTGGAAGGATTCGACAATATCTGCAATATGATTTTTAATGGTGTATAAGAAGATAAAAGTTCGCAATTGATTTTTATCATATTTGAAATCAACATTGACATTATAAGTATAGGCTTTATCATTAATTTGGAATTAAATTACTTGTGTTGATTATGCTTGATAGACATGAAATCCTTAATAGGACCAATTGTTTCGATGCATATGAATTCTTTTTTATTTTCCTTTTGAAATTGGTTTGAATGTTGTATTCAAGTGTTGGATGATTGTGTATTTGTCTCTACAGTTCCTTTCTATATTCTATTTGGAAAAACAAAATTTTTGAGAAAAACAAACCTAAGACCCTTCACAACTTCTTGTTCTGCTTTGAACATCCGATAGGTCTCTCTGTTTTTTTTTTTTTTATAACCGAATTGGACAATTACGTTATTAGGTCAGTCAAAAAGGGTCTAAAGAATACCCACTTCATGAATCTCTTGTTCCCAGTTTATACCATGATGCCTTTATGTTACTGTATTTCAAATTTTATTTGTTTTTTTTTTATGTCAATAAAACAAACTCTGAATGATATTATGTTTGTGATATGACTTGTTTTTAGATAGAGGAAAACGATGTTCAAGGTATCGTTCCTCTTTTTTTATCCAATACAACTTAAACTATTTTAACAGTCTAAAGTATAACAAACTAAAGAGCCCCCTCAAGAATCCTTATCTTGATAACTCGTCCATCAAGATAATTTGGATATGTCTTCCTATCCCATCGTTCATTCTCCCAGCTAATGTCTTCAGTTTGGGTTCCTTTCCATTTAATCAAAACTTTAGATTTTCGTTGGTACTTGCCTTTACTGTTGACTCGTAGATCAAGCAATGCTTCAAGTTAAGGTAAAATTGCAGAATCATTTTGCACTGGAGTAACTTTAGTAGAAACTGTAAGTACTTGTGCCCCATGTGCTTCCATAAGAGATTGACATGAAAGACGTTATGGATTTGGGAACTCGGTGACAAAGCTAATTTGTAAGCCGCTGGACCTATCCTTTAGATAATCTGAAAAGGTCTAGAATATCAAGGAGCAAGTTCTATTGAGGCTTTAATTGCCTCAAAACTCTAACGGTATAGTTTAATCTTGAGATATAGTCTCCTACATCAAAAGATACTTCTTACCGTCCCTGATCCACTTTGCATTTCATCCTATTATGAGATAACAAAAGATTACGACGTAACTAGCGTAGATGGGATCACCATCCCTTAAGTACTCATCACCTGCTTGAATGCGGCAAGCGCCTATAGTGTAAGATATCAAACTTGGGGGTGGGATACCATAAACACCCTTGAATGGTGTCATTTTTGTGGAAGAATTACTAGGAATCCACTCAGTTTACTTCCGTGGTTGGTCACCTATACAGCACCTTTCCTGCTCTAAGTTTAGTTCAATACATTAGTTTGTATTGAATAATGTTTGCCAAACGGAACTACTAACGACTTTATCTCAGTCATTGACAATGGAAGTTGAAATGCCATGGAGATGAACCACATTATCTACAAATGTCTGGGCTATAGTGATAATGGTAAAAGGATGCTTTGAGGATTCAAAATGAGCTTTTTTTTAGGCTATAGAGCTTTGAACAATGTAACAGTCAAGGATAAAATTTCGCTTCCAGTGACTGATGGGTTATTAGATGAACTCTCTGGAGCTAAATCCTTTTCCAAATTGTGTTTAAGGGTATGTTGCCATCAAATCTTCGTGCAGGAAGAAGATATTAACAACTTTTCGGACATCTAAAGGGCACTATAAGTTTGTTATATTATCGTTCGATCTAACAAACACCCCCGTGGCATTATAAAATCTTATGAATGACCTCTTTCGCTCGCATCTTCACACTATTTTTATCTACATTAAGAGCTACCCAATTATTTATTAAGGAAGAAAAATGAAGCTTTGGTATTTCAAAAGTTAATTACTTAAGTTATATATTATCTCTGAGCAAGGAGCGGCAACCCAACAAAAATACAAGCAGTGTTGGAATGGCCAACACCGACATCTATAAAGAGTGTTTGTGGGTTCCTAGGGTTTAGAAAGATACTACCATAAATTCATTTGACAGTTTGGAAGAATTTTTTATAGAACCAAATGATTTTATATTCACAATAGCAGAAACTAATACATACACCATTATAATGGGTTTCGTAATAGACAATATCTAACTAAACAACATTGTACAAAAAAAAGTTAAAAGGGGATTTTTTTCATGACAAAGAAAATCAGCTAATCTTAGTTGCCATTTTCGCCTCATGTCCATAGTGAGTTGGTTGTCCATATTTTTGGCAATAACCAATTAATAATTTAGTCCGCAACTTGATATTTATCATCACCATTGACCTTGATAAAGACGCTTGTTCCTTTCCTTCCATAGAGAGTATATAGTTGTCATGAACCCAGCCAACAACAGTACTACATTCGGACCTCTAGAATTGGAAATGGATATAAACCGTTGTGACGTAGATGCCCATTCATATATATGGCTCCCCACATTCAGCATGTGTTGGAAGAATTGCTACTCTATTGACAAAACTCTTGACTAAAGAAGGATTTAAGTGGAATGAATCAACTAAGTTGGCTTTCAAGTAGTTGGAAGATGCTTTGACCTCTCCACCAGTCCTTTATCTTCTAGATTTCTCTTAACATTTTGTGGTTGAGTGTGATGCCAATAGGACCAACATTAGGGAAATTCTCTTTCAAAATAATAAACCAATAGCTTATTGTAGTGAAGCTTTAAAAAAGTCAGTCTTATTGTTTACTAATTATGAGAAGGAGATGTTAGTTATTATTAGAGCTATCCATAAATGGCAACCTTACTTGTTGGGTAGACCATTTGTTGTTCGAACTGATCAAATACGTCTTAAATATCTACCTGAGCAATAAATTACTACTCTAGCACAAGCTTGATGGTTATCTAAGATTCTTGGATATTATTATAAAATTGAGTATAAGAGGGGTTCCAAAATCTAAGCTATTGATTTTGTATCTCACATGGCTGAATTTCGACTCTTATCTATTTCAATGCCCCATACAAATTGGTGGCCAATGCTATAAGAATAACTAAAGTAGGATCTCTTTTATAAGAGCATTTTAAAAATGCAATCACAAAACCATTGGGTTTAGAAAGATAGGTTGTGGTTTACAAGTGATAAGGTTTATTTAAGTCCTACTTTAAATTTAATTCCAGAAATAGTTATTCACTACCACTTATTGCCAACTAGAAAACATTGTTTATCCCTAATTATTACCTTATTCAAAGCTTAATAGTTTTCACAAAATTGCCATCCTCCGTCTACCTTCTTTATTAATAAAATAAGTGATGAGAATGGACTATTATTAGGTCTTTTTAACCCAATTACAAGATTTCTCTATCTACTTCTCAATTTCAGTCTTTTCTTTATAAGGTTATCGATATGGTCTAATAGATGCTTTAAGGGTACAAAATAAGCATATTTTGTTAGGTGATCAATGACCACTATGATAATTGTTTAACCATTTGATGGTGGGAATCCTTCAATAAATCCATTGAAATGTCAATCCATATTTGAGCAAGGATCAACAACGACTGAGGCAACCCAACTAGTTCCATACAATTAGTTTAAGGGTTTATGTTTGCATTATGAAGAGAAGTTTGTCCCAGGTTATTACTGTGTATGCCCATAATTATTCATAATCGAAGATTCTCCTCCCTAAGTTTGGATAAGGATAAAGTTGTGCAACCTGAGCCAGAAGTGAGGAGGTAGTGCCTAAAATCTCTTTTTATACAATTGTTGGGGCTAACCATCCCCAAACTTTACGAGCATCGGGTAAGTTGAAAAATAAGAATGTGATGGTTCTCATAAATGGTAGAAGCACCATAATAGGTTGTCTTTTATTAAGGAGAAAAAACTCCAAGTTGAGGTAACCAACTATGAGAAAATAGATTTGTTCTACAATGCCTTGTGCTTACTATCAACATTAAAGTAAGTTGATAAAAACATATTATTACCTTCTTCTTATTGCAACATGTCATTTAGTTTTAGGGGTACAAGTGCAATGGTTGGAGACTCTTGGGCTAACTATGAAAAATTACACGGAACTAACCATGAAATTTAAGCTCGGTGGAGTTTATCACAAGTTTGAAGGATTGAGGTAGGAAGGAATTGAAGCTTTAAATGATAAAGAATTCAGTTGCCTCCAAGGTACATACTTTTTCCTCTAAATTTTGCCTTCTTATTTTAACTCTCAATCAACATTTTACCCACCAGACTTAGCCTATCTTCTAGTTGGATTTCAATATGTGATTGAACCACCCAATAAATTCTATCCTAAATAGCCTCATGATCACCACATTCCTTTACAACCAAACATAGAGCCAATATATGTTAGACCATATTAGTAACTTTACTAATAAATTAATAAAATGTCGTAAATTATTCTCCAATTTCTTAGCTCAATTTATTCAATTTGTTAATGTAGATTACCACATTTGAGTAGGGATTAGAAATAACTAAAGCAACCCAGCTAGTTTCATTCAATTAGTTTAAGGGGTTATGTTACTTTTGTGAAGAGAAGTTTGTCCTAAGTCATCATTGTGTATGCCCATGATTATTAATAATTGAAGATTCTCCTCCCCAAAGTTTGGATAAGGACAATATTGTGGAACTCGACCCAGAAAGTGAGGAGGTGGTCTAACACCTTCCTCAAACTCCTTTCTCTGTCTAAAAAAATTCATATAACTGGTATTAGAGCCAGTTTAGGTTATGGATACCTGAAATAAAACTAATGTTGAGTTTCATAATAAAGTTAATAAAAATTTAGCCTAATATGAGTCTAGTTTTGATAAAATGAATGCTACTTTACAAGCAGTACTAGCAAAGCTAAAAGCCTTAAGAGTCTCTTATAGCACACACACTACTTAACCAGAAATTAACCATTCTATCAAGATGAATCCTTAAATTATGTAATAGTAACTCTAGTTACTCACATAACCATCACCTTAAGTTACAATTTCCAAAGTTTAATGTAGAGGACTCAATTTGCTTAATCTATAAGGCAATGAAGTATTTCCATTTTAAGAGACTTATTCCTGACCAATAAGTACAACTTGCCTCCTTCTAATTAGAAGGGATTGCTTTATAATGGCAATTTAGTGTTGGCAATTAAGACCAAGCCTAACCTGACTTCGGTTGACTCAAAATCAAAAGGCTATGATCGATTTCACCGGGCTTGGGGCCTAATTTTTTTTCAAAAATTAAGCTCGAGGCCAAGTTTGGCCTTGGGTTGCCAGGTTTAGCCTAATAACTATAAAAAAAGATATTTTTTGCATAAAAACAAGTTATTTTCTATTTTTAATTTAAAATTTAAAAATTAGGTTGAGTTAAGCTTCAGATTACCTCAAGCCTAGGCCCAAGTAGAAGTTATTGTGCTTAGTCTAGCCCGACCTATTGCTACCCTTAAATGGCATAGATGGCTGACAAAATTCTAAGGACTACTGGTTTGGGATGGATTTAGCAAGATGGTTCTCTTACATCTTAGGCTTATTGGCAATAAGGATCCATCTAAAGCTCTAACTCAGCTTTGATAGTGGAAAATTATGAAGAAGTTTTTGAAAATTTTTCTCATCTGGTTGATGATTTATTTTTGAAAATTTTCTCATTTGTTGTTTTGTTGTAGGACTTCAGGATGACGTCTAATTGGAAGTTAAAATTAAACAACCTTGTACTTTGGCAGATGCTATAGGAATTGCTTGTTTGATTAAAGAATAACATCAATTATATAAGAAATACATCCCACCCTTTCGCTTTCAGCCATCCTTTGTGTCTGTAAAGTCAAATTCCAATATGATAGCTAGAGTGCTAAGACCTTTACCATACTAGTGGGGAAATTCATGTCCAAGTGCTCCATCTATATTTAGAAGAATTACCGACCGAGAAGTATATGAATGTTGAGAAAAAGGGTTATGTTACTATTATGATAAGAAGTTAGGTCATCATTGTGTATGCCCGTAATTTTTATCATTGAAGGTTCTCCTCCCCAAAGTTTGGATGAGGACAATGTTGTTGAAATGAGCCAAAAAGTGAGGAGGTGGTGCCTCAAATCATGGTTTGGAAAAGGATTTAGCTCTATGGAGTTCATCTAGTAACCCATCAATCATTATAATTGAATATTTATCATTGACTATTACATTAATTAAAGCCCTATAGTCTACATAAAATTTCCATCCTTCGTCTGTCTTGTTTACTAATAAAATAAGTGATGAGAATGGACTATTACTAGGTCTATGATGTAAGGGTAGGTTTCCATCAAATTGAAGAAGATATTTTCAAGACAACTTTTCAAACACATGAAGGGCACTATAAGTTTGTTGTAATGTTGCTCAGTCTCATAAACACCTTTGTATCATTTTTAGAGTCTCATAAATTACCACTTTCGTACTTATCTATAAAAGTTTGTTTTGATATTCTTTGATGATATTCTTAGGTATTTAAAGATGTGAGAAGAGCATCTCTTACATCTTTGTACTATTTTGTGGATATTAACGACTAACCAATTATTTGATAAGAGAAAGTGAGAACGGAGAATGAAGACCTATGTTACGAGTATTTCCTCCTAACTTGGGGTGGCATTGTATAGGACTCTCCTATCATCAACATCAATCCATAGATTTTTTACCTTCAGCTAGCGATCTGTCATGAACCCTCCACCGATTTGCCATGAACACACCGCCACTGATTGACCTCAGCCACAACACTCCTTCTCCTACCCTTCTCCTATTTCGAAAATTGTCACAACTCCCCTTAGACAACTTCACTAATACTCAAAATCTAGAAAGAAAGCTTAGCTTAAGCCTAGCCCCCAGATCCAAAACCAAAAAAACCAGATCTCAACCACTGATCTAATCCCTCCAACTTTCCACCCTCCTCTAACAACATAGCAGAATCTGTGGGCAACTCCTCTCTAAACCTGCAAACCTGGAAAGAAAAAAACAGAAATTACAAAAATGGATAATCATTTTCCAACCCTCTTTTCTACTATTAAACAGACTACAAACCCAAATCCAAACGTTAATCTGAACCTTAACCCTAACCCTAACCCCACATCTCCCTCCTATGCTAAACCTTCTATCCAAAAACCTCTTCCCCATCATTATCTACATCTATCTCCACCCCTGCTAAGGTAGCCCTTCCAAATGGATTAATTCCTACTTCTACTGAGGCAAACACTGCTAAAGGACATAGGAAAACCTGGAAATAGGTGGTTGAAGATAGTTTAGACTCCTCCTTAGAATTCAGGCCTCCGGTTGAATTCAATGGCAAAATCATGGTGGCTCTTAGCCTAGATGTTTTGCAGTAGGGAGCCAAAACTTAGGAAGCTACAATTGTGGGTTTCTTTATAGAGAAAACACCATCATTTCCGATTATACAGGCATGGGCATTGAGAAACTGGAAAGGTAAAGGTTTGTTAGAGGTTATGCTTACTGAAGAAGATAACATACTCTTCACCTTTTCTTCCAAATTTGAAGCTCAAAAGGTAATAGAAAAGGGCCCCTGGCATATATCTCAATCTCCACTTTTTATGCAAAAGTGTCAATCGAGAATGGAGCTTGAAAAAATTAGAACAAAAAACATTCTTCTATGGGTGAATATTCACAACATCCCTCTGGAGTATTGGACTACAAAGGGACTGAGTATGCTTGCAAGTTATTTGGGAAAACCTATTTGCATGGATACTGAGTATGCTTGCAAGTTATTTGGGAGAACCTATTTGCATGGATGAGAATATTGCCCTAAGGAAAAGAGTCAGATTTGCTAAACTATGTGTGAGCATGGATATATCAAAGGAAATGAGGGATAGTATACCTATTCTAAGGTTGGCGGACGTAAATTCTCTTAAAGAAGACAAAGTTTGGGTGACATACTAATGTAAACCATCATTCAAAGCTCAAGGCAAAGCATGGAAACCGACGGGTAGGCTTTTTCTAAAGGTGACTATTTGGAATTGTCGGGTTTAGAAGAAAATATTCCATAAGAAACAAATGGAAATGAGGAGGCTAAACTAGTAGCAAATAACCAAGAAAAACCTCATCCAATAAATGTCTCCCCTAAAAAAGGGGAGGACATTTTGAAAGGGATTAAACCTGATTCTGTTCAGAAGACAGAAGCTATGCACACTCAACTAGGATCTGGGAAAGTTTAGGAATCTAGAGAAGCAAGCCAAAATGGGGAACCTTCAGATGCCCAACAGAATGAGCTAAGTCAATCCAAGAATGATGAGCAGAATGGTAACAACTCTGAGGAGCAATTTGAGCAGGTAACATCTAGGAAAAGTAATAGGACCAATAGGAAAATCTCCAAAGGGAAAGCTATTTGAATATGTCTTTGATAGTATGGAATGTGCATGGAATAAATAATCCCTCAATGATTAATGCTTTAAAGGATATTGTGTTAAAGGAGAAGCCTTGGGCTTTTTGTAAGTTGGAGACTAAAATTAGAGCAGTTAATCTGAATAAACTGACTTGCCTGGGTAGCAAATAGCAGTTATTACAAATCACCAAAGTCATTTGTATGGAAGAATTATGATAGCTTATGATGGGGACCATTTGGATATAGAAGTTCTAGAATCTAACCAACAGCTCATCCATTCTAAGATTTATTTTAAAAAGGAAAATTCTTGGATACTAGCTACTTTTGTCTACAGATTTGACACTGATTTTCGAAGGACAGAAATCTGGAGTTTCCTCAGAAGGATCAAGAGTTTAGTGAAATCCCTTTGAGTTATATACGGAGATTTTAATACTACTCTATTCAGGTCAGAAGCTGAAGGAAATTGTAACCTTCTTAACTATTCCCCTAACATGTTCCAATGTATGCAGGAAGTGGAACTTACCGACCTAAAAGCTATAGTTGACAAATTTACTTAAACAAACAATGCTTAAACTGGCACATTAGAAAAAAATTGAACAGAGCTATGTTAAATGGGGATTGGCTACATTCTTTCCCAAGAAGTTTTGCAAATTACCTAGACCCTGGAATTTTAGATCATACATAAAAATTGACAATCTGTTCAACATCTGTAGAATCCAACATCCTTTCAGATTTAACAATTTTCTAGTCAACATGGATAAGTTTCAAAAAGTAATAGACAAGGGATTGAAGCATGATTGTTATAAGACTAGACAATACATTTGTATCCAAAAGCTAAAGGCTATCAAACAGGAGTTGAAGATCCTTAATAGTGAGAGAGGGCAAAATATTAATAAGGAGATTGACATTTTAAAGGAAAAACTTTCCTCTATTAAAAAAGCATTAGGAGAGAATCCTTTGGATGAAGCACTAGCCATAGTAGAGAAGGAGGCAATTTAAAATTATTTACAAGAAGTGGACAACCAATGCTCCCTACTGAAATAGAGAGCAAGAATTAATTAGTTAAAAGAGAGAGATAGATGCTCTAAGTTCTTCTTCAAGTCGGTGCTAGTTTGAAAGAACACTAACATAATTTTTTCCATTAAAACAGAAATGGGGGTGGAAAATTTTGGACAAGATGAACTAGCTAAGGAATCATTGGAGTACTTTAGTAAACTAATTGGAACAGAACCACTCACTTCGGAGGTGGATTATGATCTTAGATAGTTATCACTACAAAAATCCCTGCTCATAAAACATCTGACTTAATCAAACCTACTACAGACCAAGAGATGGATAAAGAAATCTCCAATATGAATGGATTTAAAGCTCCAAGTCTGGATGGATTGAATGGTTTTTTCTATCAAAAACATGGAATAGATTAGGGGGGGGGGGAATAGTTAAGGAGGCAATTCAGCAGTTTTTCTAAAAAGGGATTTTACTAAAAAAAATAAACAAGAGTTTTCTATGTCTGGTCCTTTAAAACCCTAACCCAGAAACTTGGAATGACCACGGGCCGATTTCAGTACAAATGTTCTCTACAAAATCATTGCTAGGATTTTGGCAAATAGACTGAAGGAGTTACTTAAATATCTTATTAGTGACAACCAAGGAGCTTTCATGGCAGGAAGAGACATTAGAAAAACATTCTTATCATTCAGGAACTGCTAAAAGGGTATAATTGTAGAAGAAGCGCTAAGAATTGCCTTATAAAAGTGGACTTATAGAAAGCTTTTGATACTGTGAACTTGGAATTTCTGCTAAAAACCTTGGAGGCAATGAATTTTCCCATAACTTTTATCAAGTGGATCTAACGATGCATTACTACTGTTTCCTATGGGATACTGATTAATGGGAGCCCCACAAAAGTTTTTAAAGGATAAAAAGGAATTAGGAAAGGGGACCCCCTATCCCCTAACTATTTATAATTTGTATGGAAGTCCTCACTCAACTAATGAAGCAAAGGACTTCAAATGATCCTAAATTCAGATTCCACTCCAATTGTAAGGAAGTTTTACTAACTTGTTTGTGTTTTGCAGATGACCTTATACTCCTAAGTAATGCAAATGTACACTTAGTCAACCTTCTTTTAGAAACTCTCAAGCTATTTAAAGGAATGTCAGGGTTAAATATCAATCAACACAAGATTTTTATCATTCTCTCCAAAAGTGCTTCTAATAGCTCAAATACTCTAGCTCAAGCTACAGGAATGGTAATTAAAGCTCCCCCTATTCACTATTTGGGGATTCCTATTTCATCAAAAAGGCTAGGATTCTATGAATGTGTGCCTTTGATAGAAAAAATCCAGAAGAAATTGGGGTCATGGACTAATAGATCATTATCCTATGGAGGGAAATTTCAACTTCTGAAATTGGTTATTATGTCCATGAGTACCTATTGGTGTTCTTACATATTCTTTTCAAAAGGGTTGATCAAAACAATAGAAAAACTGATGAAGCAGTTTTTATAGGGGAAAATGAATGGAGAGAGAGGAATAACAAAGGTAAATTGGAAGACAATCTGTTAACCTAAAGATGAAGGAGGATTAGGTCTGGAGTCCATCTCTACTAAAAGCAGAATTCTCATATCCAAGAGAATTTGGAGGATTCTGAGTGATAAACAATCACTGCGGATTAAGTGGATTCATTCCTACTTACTAAAAGGAAGGAGTATTTAGGCTCTAGAACCCAAAGTAAGCAACACCTGGTTCTTTAACCAAATTCTTAAAATGAGAGAGGATATATATCGTCACATCACATGCTAGATAAGGAGAGGAGACAGAATCTCCTTCTAGTATGACAACTAGACAAGGAATGGTCCTTTAATACAAAACTAGATGGCAAACTCTCTATTGAACAGATTCCCAAAGGACACAAGGCTCAAAGAAGTAATAAGAAATGGGAACTGGAGACTCTCACCAGATGAGACTTTACTTCTGAATATTCCTTTACTCACAAGTAATAGGGGGAAGATAGATACTTCTAGAAACTTATCCCTGTTTCAGGGATTATGGTTAAAGAAGTCAAAAAATTAAGGGAAAGATCTATAATCCATGTAGGATGGGACAAGGTGATATGGAATAAGGTTCTGAGACCTAATGATAGCTTTCAGCTCTGGCTAGCAATTTAGGATAGGCTAAGTACCTTGGATAGATTGAAATTCTTATCATCCTCTAAGCTATGTATTTTATGTCACCTAGAGGATGAAATTAGGGACCACCTCTTCTTTGGCTGCAATTTCTCTATAGCAATATGGGCAACAATCTCCAGACTATGTGGCCCTGATCTTAACTACAATAGACTCACAGAGATCATTAAGGAAATTCCTAAATTGAACAACTTAAAATTTGATAGAGCTATTGTCCTACTCTCTGTGGCTACCTGTTTTCATGTTATCTGGAAAGAAAGGAATAGTAGAAGGTTTAAGGACAAATCTAATTCAATCAGATCTCTATTAGATCTCACCATTGCCAGCATAAGAGAGCAACTAATACTCAATTAGTTAAATATCCACTGTAGTAGGAGAATGGCTATAGCCTGGAGAGTATAACATATAAAAATAGCTAGTTCAGATCCTGTCAACTAGTTAACCTATCCACAGCCAAAAATGCATCCAAATTCGCTACTCACAAGTCCCTAGATACAAGCAGTCTACCTATCGCATCTCAAAGGAATTGGAGGAGATAATTAGTATAGACTTTCAGGGTTTATACTTTTATCTCACACAGCAAAGAAATCAAGAAAGCAACGAAAATTCTAGCTGCTCAATTAGCACAATAGGAAAGATATTCAAAAATAGCTTAAGAATGGAGTTACTTGGAGTTTTCCAATGTTGGGCTGAATATTGATTACAGAATCATCATCTCTGGATAGTCAGAAGGCCTACAAGAAAACCATTTATAGTTAAGTTGGAGTAAGTAAGGTGAGAAGACGAATCTGAAACTAGATCCGCATCATCCCAAGTAGAGATTCATTTCAAAACTCCGAGAAAGGTTGTGAAAAAGGAAATGAAGGATAAAAGCAACAAATAATCGAACAGAATATACTTATCTAAGCCATATTCCTTCTTTGGTCAGCTTAGGAAGCCTCCCTCCCTCTGATATCGCCAGATTTGAATAGTTGAAACACAAGAGGTCAAACCCTAAACTACGAAACTTATTGAAGATGAGAAAGCTTTCAGAGTGGTTTACCTGAAAGAAGAGCAGAGGATGCGAATCTCCATCATAAGCAGATCATAAGAGTTTTCTAACCTAATTGAGAAGACTCGAGAAAAGCCCTAAGTCGTTATACCCAATTTGCAAAATATCTTTGTAAAAGATAAAGTTTGAGCCTTGATGTTTGAACGTTGTCATATGATTTCTAATAATGTCGTCGTATGCTTCCTAGTACACGTCAGTAGTTCAAATGGGTCTATCTCTTTTGGAGTAAACCCTAGTTTCTTGTAATCTCCAACATTGTTAAATGAAAATTTTAAATTCTCAAAAAATTATTTAATAAGAAAGTAAAATGCAACTTTGGCTTTTAACTGAATAAACTGAGATAAGAAATTGGTGAATAATATACAACTACCTAATACACCTAAAGACTATCAACTACAACTAAAGAGCAGTTCTATTGGTTTATTTGGACTAAACTAACTAACAAATAACAATTAGACTTAGTCAAATGGAGCATATCACTTTGTTGTCTATTGAAGGTTATTTTGTGAATAAAAACCTAGACATTCAAATATAAGAAATCTGAATCAATGACCACAAATTACAAAATTTAATAGTTAATGCAGAAAAATACCTATTGTTTTTGTTATTGTTAATGGACATTTTTATATTAATTTTAGATACATAATTTGCTAAACTCTTGTCCATTTAATTTTTAAATTACACTAATTAAGATTTATTTGTTTTTAATTTAGGCACATATTGGATGGATAAAAATGTTAACGTTTTAGTCACCTAAAAACGTTAACATTTTTGGAAGATAAGGAGGGTTATGCATGAGAAAAGGGAGGACAACTGTGTGGATATTAAATGGAGAGAATAAAAAGCCAAGGAAGCAATGGCGACATAGAAAATGAGGGACTGTGAGTTTGAATGGGAAGAGTGGGGACAAAATGGTTTAATGCATGTAGTCAATAGAGTGAAACGAGATAGTGGCAGCAGCATAGAAAAAAGAGAGAAAAGCAGTGGAGAGTGCAGGAACCAAGGCAGTGTGAAAGGTGGACAAAAACACTCCTAAAATCACGAAGAAAGCAGCTGGCGACAGAAAGAACCAGCTCTACTCCATCACTCACATTACACCACCACTCAACACACTCTCCACTTATATGTTGGTAGCTGGTGGCTAAGAAACAATCGAAACAGCACCTGGTGGAAAACAACAAATGAAGCACCCACATTGAAGTAGCTGGTGGCTAAAAGGACGTTGAAGCATGAGTGTTGTGTGTGAGCTGGTAGTATAGGGAATGAATGAAGATAGTATGTACGTGAGAGTTGAAGCAGCTGGTGGACGCAAGTAGTTGGTGGCAAGAGCACGTTGAAACAATTGGTGGAAGAAAGAGTTGTGCGTGAATAAGAGGGCTTGAAAGTTGGTAGCTGCATTAAAAAAGGAGAGTAGCGTTACAGAGAAGCAAGAGAAGGAGCTAGCAGTGGAGAAAGGACGTGCGTGAATAGGAGTGGACGCAACTAATTATTTGTGACTTTAGCCTTCATCCAACAACACAGCGATCGCAACCCTCCTTCAATATAAGCAGTCTCTATTCACATAAGCGATCAAAGAAGACAGTGACTTGGCTAAAGCTTTTCAATCCCAACAACTACTGAAATTTGATTTATTTTTATTCCTTATTTATTTCAATTCTTGTGGATTTAACCAATGCAATTATATATTATGACCATTATTTGGGTTGCATTGATGAATATGTGTGAGTAAATTTTTCGGTTAAGGTTAGGATTGATATTGAATTAAGATAATTTTTTCGGTATTAGTTTTTGCTTGATCGAATGCATATTTAGTCCTAATTTGGCTTAATCACCTAGATTAAAGGCCTTAGATGATTGAATGCCATAACCAATGGGATTTAATTTGTCAGAAAATTAATCAAGCAATATACTTGAAACTAAAGTGTAGACCAACTTTAGGATCTTGTATGAGGATACCTAGGATTAAGCTCGGTACACCCCTATACTTGAATTGTTGCTTGTCCTCAAGCAACTTATTTAGGTTACAACCACCATATTTTGTCATTTCATTTTCAACGAAAATCAAGTTCCCTTAAAATTCCGCAAACTCAAGTATCAAGCTACTACATATATCATAATATTTTCATCAATGCATATAATCAAAATCAAAGGTAGATATCTTTGATCAAAAGCAAGCATAAAATTAAAATGGATCTTCTTTACGATATTTACTTATGTCACTCAAGTGTATAAGGGTTGTGTTTCATTGAAAACTTCCTCTAGGAGATTACACTATCATAGGCTTGCAAATTCACCTATTTTCCACCACATAGAATACATGCCATCATGGATCAAAAGGGCTTTTACTAAGGGTTGTAATGGGGCTTAGGTTAAGGTAAGGTAAAAAGGAAAAAGACTACTCACAAGCATTCACAAAGCACTAAGTAACGTGGGACAATCAAAAAGAACTTTTGAAATGTGTAAACAGAAACACAGGACTACAACTACTCATCACTATCCAATGCTACTGTTTGATCTTTTTTCTTTTTTCTTTTTTCTTTTCTTTTGTTTGTTGGTTTTTAGTAGTAGCAAAAATTAACAACAACTGAGTTGATGTACTTCTAAAACATCTCAAAATAGCATATAAACAAAAGTCCCTAAATCAAGGAATTAAATACTTAGTACTTCATTCAACTTGTGAAAGGGTCAGGCCAAAAGTTTTCAGGTTTCAATGCAATGTGATTAATATGAAAACAAATAAGGTTAAAAACTCAAAAGGGGTAACAAGGGAAAAATGACTTGGTAGGTCATTTAAGCTAAAGGTTAAAAACAAAGAAGGCCTTTATCATATCCATAAAGCATGTAACTAGTAGTATCAAACAGGTTCAGAGCAAGTTCTGAAGGTAATACATATAGGGAAGTATCACATACAACAAAGAAAATAAATGACTATGAGA
>JANSVA010000004.1:33719265-33729942 GCA_025504915.1 Erythroxylum reticulatum
TTAACCAATTCTATACATTTTATTATTATCAAAACATAAGTGGGATTTAATTTGTCAACCACCATTGGTCCAACACTCTCTAATTAATGAGGAACAAATTTGGATAAGTTAGGACCATTTTAAACTCTGTATTGCTTAGTGGAGCATTTGGCTTCTTCAACAATTTGATCATATTAAGAACATGGCATACTATACGGTATCGTGCTCCCTAACTTCATACTAATACTCCAAATAAGGGGTCTTGGATGCAAAACAAAAGGGGAATAAATCCAACATAGGATATGTTAACAAAGTTTATATAAATTAGGATTTCTGGTATCTATAAAGTAGCACAGGATTAATATGGCCTTGTGTTAGTCACTTGTTTGTCAAAATTTTAGGGTTTCTCATGATTAAAAGATGGAGAAAAAGGCATCCAAGGAAGAGAGTTGTCTGGAAGGACTAAAGACCAATCAATAGGATCTTAGGAAGGTTGGAGGACAAAATGAATAATTGAGAACACTTCACTTGGATTGAATTAAGAAATCCATTAAGATTCATTATAAACATTAAGATTCAAAATCTATACAAACTCATTCTTATTTCTTATGTTCTTCCTTGTTTATTTTTAGGTTTTCTTTATTTAAGTATGAGATAATTGGAATATCGATTTAGGTGGGATGAACTCTAGAATCTATGGTTTAGATTGATTCTTTAATTTAATGCAAGATTATAGTTTTTAATGCAAGATTATAGTTTTCTTTTAGAATTATTTATGTTTGCTTATTATGTTGAATTGAAGTATTGAACTAAAAGATTCAGTATCATATTTCATATATAAGGATTGAGAAATTATATGTAAAATTAGGCTAAAGTTTGCATAATGAAAGTTGCATGGAATCTTATAGTTAGGGTCATATAAATTTCTCAAGTCAAGGTCAAACCTACTATAGGAAGTTAAAAAAACAAATTAATGCATTCTTAGATATTTTAATTAGAATGATATTTCAATCAATTAACTTAAGGATAGTGATTATATGTTTTGAGAAAGAATATAGTTGTAACTTTGGAATTCGTATCAGTTTAAGTAACTATGGTTAATCATTAAATCAAAATAAATGCAAGCATAAAAAAGGTTCTAAAGGGATGATTTATATAGGTTTTATTTATCTAAAGGTTCTAAAGGGATGATTCATATAGATTTTATTTATCTATTGGTTTTTTAAGTCTTATTTATTACCTTGATTATTTATCTTTTATTTTTATTTTATTTTACTTAATCTTTTCCATTTTCCAACTCAATCATTAGTTTTATTATATTAGATAATGGAAAGATCATTAACGTACTAATAGCTACAATCCTTATAAGATTCACACTCGTAGTCACTAAGCTATACTATAGATAAGAATAGGTGCACTTGCTTTATTGATTTCCTTTAATATTATTTTATGTTTCAAGTTATATAAAATAATAAAATATATCTGTCGAGGGCTTATACATTAGTAAGTGTCGCATACAACCTATATACATGAGTTGCAAATTTTGAGAGCCTTTGGAAGAAAAATGAGAGTTTATTAGAAGTACTTAGGTGAACATAGTTTTGTTCTTAGATGTGTTCATCTTTAGAATGTGTAGCTAAAAGCACAAGTTAAAACTTTGATGTATTGGTATGGCAAAGGATTTTTTGAATATGAACCTGATTTATGATATGAGCAGTTTGGATCATGTAACCATATGCAAAGAGAAACAATAAAATTTGTGGCTTAGGATATAGGAATATTAGAGATCATGTCCATATGTCGGTAGCTATAGTAAGACACTCAACCTAAGGCATGGGTGTGTTAGGGCCCATATTTATATTCTAAAAATTAAAAGTAAGTTATATCACCTGGGGTACGACCATGTCCAGACCTATCTTCATGAAGGATAACCTTATTTTAAAATGTGTTTTTAGTAAATTTCAAACTCTAGAAGGACTTTAAGACTTATTATAATCATTAAATTAGGTTGACTTTGGTAAAGGAGAAAATTGTATAGGAATTTTTTCAACTAGAGTTTGAAATTAACTATACTTGTGTAAACTTAGTATATATATATGAAATATGTAATCATCTTCAAGTTTGTAATTAATCAACAAAAAATTAGTCGCTCTTGGCTTTCAAGGATGTAGGAACACCTAATTGGTTGACCACCAATAAAAAAAGTTTGTGTTCATACTTCTTTCTTTCATATAACATATATTTTTTTACATATAATTTCTTAGCAAATGGTATCGATGTATAGTTAAGGAAACAATGACTTCATTTTTAAGGTTTAAAGTAAAAAATTTAAATGAAATTAGAAAATTTGGACTGAGGTAATATAAAGTGAAGGACTTATTGGTATAGGAAGGAATCAAAAATGGTTGATGGGAGAACAAGCTAAAAGATGTGGATATGTTTAGGTGTGAACATCGAAATATATGTCTTTATCTAGGAAACAAGGTTATATACCATGTCATAAATATCACATACTTTGTAAAAAAGTGGATGACATTGAATAATTAATATATTTTAAAGTTTCTCACAAATAACTTGTATATACAACAAAGGCTATATATGCTAAATATGCAAAAGGGAATAGATTTGGAATAGCAAGCTAATACATTCAATTAAAAATTTAGTGATCTTCATGTAATTTTAGTTGCCATTAACTAGATTTGGCATCTAGTGTGGTAAACCAATGATGTCCTTTTAATCTATTAATAATATACTCTTTTCTAGGTAATTTGTATGCATCACTTATAATAGCTTTATTTGAAGGTCAAAATTTTCTTGGATTATTAAATTATATATCTGATCAAGGATTTCTAAAAGATTTAGCTAGAGACAGACAAAATTTACAATTTAAATGCAGTACAAAAATCCAATAGACATGGACAGCGGAAGATACAAAAATGGTACATATACTAAAAAATGTCTACTTTAAAGTGAATATTTCAAATAACGATAAAGCTATAATTCTACTTTGTTCTTTAACTATTTCTTATAAATTTATGGTTATTATGACTCATATTAGATAAAGAAGTAGATAGGGTGGAACATATAACAATTATGCTATTAGTTTAAAACCAATAAAGACTGAGTATTGGTGAAAAATTTTAAATTAAAGGGCCATAGTGAGACAAAATTAAGATTGTGGATGGAAGGAGAGTAAGAATGACTTATTTAAATAGAAACCTAATCCTAAGGGTAAAATAATAATATGGTATTAAAAGTGCGAATAAAGGAAGCAAATAAAGAGGGACTATCCAAATAAGAAAGAAAAGAGGAAAGATTAAAAAAAACTTATGATTCATCAAGGTCTGCTAATGTAATATAATGTAGAGACTCAAATAGTAGCAATGGGATATGTTCTATACTTCCACCAGTCAACTTCAAGAATTATAAATGTTGGATATGATATTATCACGTAGTATGACATTAAATAAGAATTATTTTGCATCATATACATCAAGAAACTTTTTTATTTTCTAGATAGGGGATAATAGATCTTGTGAAATCATCATAACAAGATAAGTGAGGATCAAAGATGTTTAATAATGTTGTTAGGACAATAAGTGATGTTAGGAATATACCAAATTTAAAGAAGAACTTGATCTAGTTGTGCACATTATGAACAAAATTTTTGATACAAAGCCAATAGATATAACATTAAGATAAAGGGTACGATGATTATGATAAAAGAGTCAAGAACTGATGAAAAATATCTACAATTAATGACGAGCACATTTGTTGGTGAAGAAGTTATAATTGTATAGTTAAAGTAAGATATACTTGATTTATAACACATGCGGGTGTATCTTCTCAATAAGAGAGGGATAATGAAACTTCATAGAGGAGTATATTAAAGAATCTAAAATACTAGAAGAAAGAGTTCTAAAAGTTTTAAGCATTTGGTAAAATTATAGGGAAACATTTAAGGATGTGGTTTTTTAGGAGCTACATAGTTTAGGCAAATGTATGAAAGGATGTGTCAAGGTTAGTAGTAAGCAATCCTAGTTCAAAGGTAGTATAAATAGAATAAGTTTAGAAAAAGAGCGTCATAATACTTTAGCCAAAGATAAAGCGATATATACTAAAAAGACCGTCATCATACTCTAGCCAAAAATAAAGCGAGACATACCATTAGGTCGCCAAGTAGATTTGGTTGGTAAGACTTGATCTTGTGTGTACTTACCATTAGTTATGAGAATCCAATTACCTTTAGGAGATTACGTTCAATTAGGAGAAAGTTGGATGGGATATGTGGTGAAGAATGTAAGGTTTTACAAGATTAGAGAATTGATTACATTTGATCACATCTTGTTAGAAAAAGTTCACACTTTAAGGATGTAACTGACATGTTGATAAAGTCAGTTAGCATAAAGAAGTGCAAGCATCACTTGGACTTGAATAATATCTGAAGATGTTAGACATGGATACCTAACTTTAGTATATTATATTCACCAAAGTAGAAATTATTGTGAATGACTTATGTACACGTGTATAATCTTATAAGCGTTTTTTAAGAAAATGTTGGTTAAATATGATATATTCATTAAGACGAAAGTTGCTGTGTATGGCTTATATTTATGAGTTATCTTTGAATATTTTTGGAAGAAAAAAAGAGTATCTTGAAAGTATTTAAGTGAATACAACAGTTTACCAAGATGTGTTCTTCTCTAGAATGCAGAGGTGAAGTTACTAGATAGAACATCAGGGTTTTAATTAGCATGGCGAAGGATCTTAAAAAGAGGGACTTAGTCTAAGATACGAGCATGTAGGAGACCGTGTCCATATATAAGTAGATACAGTATGTATATGGCTTGGAAGACGAACATGCCAGAACCTGCATTCCTATTCTTGAGAAGGATAATAAGTTACATGGTCATTCATGCTCACGATAGACAACGTTCTTTGAAGATGTGTTTTTGATAAATTTCAAACTCTAGAAAAATTATAAAAATTATATTTAAGTTGAGTTGAGTTTGATAAAGGAATAAATTATATACTTTTTTTTTTGTTAAATCAGTAAATTTTATACAAATATAAAGGTATGCACAACGCTAGAGACTACTCAAGCATTGGTCTCTTAACGCACAAGTAACAACCTCTAAAATTATCTCCCCGCTATCCTATCCGTTTGCACTTGTTGAATAAAGGGGCTTGGTTTCACCGGGGGATCTACTAAAAACAAAAATGTAGAAGCTCCAACACACCCTTACATCTCACCCTTACATCCAGAACAATTTCAGCACACCAATGCTCGAACCATTTCCACATTAGAACCCAACAATGACCAGACATATGTTAACCTCCAACAATCAAAACCACAAGCCAATTTGGACAACACAAGCGTAAAAAAAACAGAAGCTATGTGGCATGCTCCTTATCCTTCTGCTTGTCTTGAAGCCACTTGATGCAATAGTATAAATTATATACTATTGCATCAACTAAAGTTTATAATTAATTGTAAGAATTCCATCATTTTCGCCAAATGAGTGATTAATCAATTATTTGTGTAAACTTTGTTAACTATAATTTATATGATTAATAAAGTGACCATGATTGGTAAATTACCAACTTCCAATTCGTTTTTTTTTTTGTTTTTCTTCTTATGTATGAAAGAAAAAGAAAAAGAAAATGCTTTGCAACTCTATATGAATAAAAAAAAGTTTATTTAATTTATTCGACACGATCAAGTTGTGGATTTGCACAAGTTTCAGTTTAATTAAAGAGTGTATTCAACTGCGGTTATGACATTGCAGAACGCTGCCACCATTATTATTCTTCTTTTAAAAGCAAAGAAAGATGGTGCGGTGAATATTATGAAAAAACTTGGGTTAGATGTTAACTGATGATTCATTCCTGGTGGTTAGAAATCAAAAGAGACGATATATGTCAATCCTTTGTAGCTGCTACGTATCTCAGGATTACAATTAACATCTGTTTGCTAGTTTGCTCCTATTATGCTTTCTAATGCAGGTTTCCAAAATTTATCATCGTTATAAGATGTATCAACCTGGTGTACTCTGTGTTGACCTTGAAGCTGAGAAATCATATCACCAACTGAAACTCCCCCTTTTTGCAGCATATCCCGCAGTTTTTCCTTACTAATGATCAACTTAATCCTAACTACTTTGCTACCTTCATCTCCTTTCTCTGGAATTGAAAATCTGACTTTCTTCTTGACTTGTGGGGATGGTATTGGAGCAGGTACAAGATAGTACAAGTGACCAACAAGAAGTTTGGTGTCTGGTCGGAGATGTTGAAGAGATTGAAGTGAAACGGATAGGGCGTGACCAGAAAAATCCGACAGGACTTGCTGAACTCGGATGGGTGCTTTGTATTCAAGGATCTTTCCATCCGGATTCATCACCCTGATGACATTTTGTTTCAGAACTAGGCAATTTCCCATGGCTCCTGTTAAGTGAGATTAAAGGACAACAAGTAGTATGAAAGAAAGTTTCTTCTTGACAAAGAGTAGTTAGCATGCCTTAGATATGCACTATTTATAGGAAATGATTGATAACTCCTTATGATATTCTGAATATTTTATACATATATATATACACGCACACATTAACCTTTCACAGGGGCCCGTTGTGTTAATTTTTGTGACCAAAGTACTTGCAAATGATGCCTTTCCTGACACTCAACCGACTTGTGAAGGCTATGACAGTCAAAGCAGATTGGTGAAAAGAGCGTGCAAAATATTAAGCGTGATTTGCTTAGTGCTAAATGCATAATTAAATGAACGTAATTAACACAAAAATGACGTAAAACATGATTATTGATTTTCGATCGGTAGTGTTTATACTATAGGGCACAAAATTTTTACTGCTGATTAGCTGTTCTTTGTCAATGGAAGCACTGGCATTGAGCAACTTGGTTTGGGAGTGGATCATTACCAGATCCCAATTTTTACAGTGGAGAAACAATCACTTAGGATCGAATAGGACCTTTAAACCTCAGGTCAGTGGTTGACTACTGTACACATTAGTTGACTTTATATGGAACATTGATTGTCTGCCCATTCTGCAGTAACATCATCGTTATGCTCAAGACTTGGCAACTGATCAGGTCGGTTGGCAGAAAGCACTTCATTTCTTTCCTATAATTCAGTTAGGTATCTTCATTTTCTGAATAGTTTCCCTTTTTTTCTCTTTTCGCGACTGGTGCTAGTTTTGAAGCTAGTCTGAGAGACTGAACAAACCGAACCCCACTAGACATTACGTAGCTAGAAACGTATACAGAAAAGATGAAGACATGCGTGTTCCGTAAGTAGAAGACATAAGCTAGTTAACTGCAAGGGAGAGACTAGGAAAATAAAAATATTTGCGTTAAGGAAATAGTTACGGTGATTGGTGGGTTTTCCTATCATATCAATAGCATAAATAAAAAAAATACTTATTAAAGTCCATCAAATAATACGTTGATCCCTTATATAAAATATACTATAATAATTGTAATTCAAATAAAGAAAAAGTTCTCATAGCTATTAAGGTAAATGTTTTTCATGCACTCCTTAAAAGAATTAACTAGACGATTGGTGGATTTCAATAATTATTATTGTTAAATAAAAATGTTATATTTATGTGATTGGTAACAATTTTTTCTTCCTTAAATTATTTGTTTTTTGTAAATTATTTTAAATAATATTTGCCTTAATGACTATTAAGGTAACTACAATAACGATGCAGTTACATCCGCAAGTGATTGATTTTTTTCGAAAATTTATAGTTGTCTTACCAAAATTACTTTCAATACTAGTCCACCGCTTAATCTGACATGAAAGTGTTATTCGTACTGTTTTCCATAGATTTTAGATGGCTGAGAGATTTCCAAACAAGGTAAGTATAATAGGTGTGTTAGCCGATACAGTTTAGTTGTGTCCCATAGGTTGCAATTTTCAGTGGTAAATTTGGCATAGAAGCCAGCTAAAGAGAAACTTAGTTAAATGGTTTAGCCAGCTTTTTACTTTATCAGTTAGTATTCTATAACTCCATTGGCCTTGCCGGTGGCTGTCCTAATAAACTTGCTGTGATGGTCCACAGACCTATACGCACGAGTTAGGTCCCCAACTGTGTGGTCCATTGCATGGTGGTCCAGCTGGTAGACTAGAACCAGTGCTGTTTCGTAGGAGTTGTGGTCAGCTACAAATTCTGAGTTACCGTGTAGGGAGATAGGTATAATTTTGGAGAATTAGTGAATGAGGTCAGTTAGCAGACAGCAGAAAGCTATGAAATGATTGAGGCCCACTTAAAGAGAATGAGTCGTAAAGGTAGGGTAGTTCAATGGGAAAGGATTGCTTAGTGCTGGATGATGGTATGTTAAATGTTTTCCACACGCATGCGCAATTTCATTGCAAGTCTCCTGGTAAAGACAAAAAGAGAAGAGAACGTCTCCAGAAAGAACACAAGGAAATTCAAGACAATGACTTTTAGACCTACCTAGTAGCGTTGAAATAAAAAAAAATATACACTAATAATATCTATTAATATATAATAAATTTAATAATTGAAACTAACATTTAAAATAGTAATAATAATAAAAATTATATTTCTATATAATCATTTATTTAAAAACTTATAAAAGTTGAATTATATTTAAAGAAAGATAATAGAAATGACTCTAACTTTATTTTAACTTATTTTTTAATATTCTTTTTTAAACATACTTCTTTATAGTTTAAACATTATTCTTTAACACATTCTTAAATGGTCTTAAGTAAAATTAGTTATATATATTAATTAATAATTCAATTCAATTCATTAAACAAATTCATAATAAAATAATAATTAGTTTTTAACAATAATAATTTCAAAATTTTCAATTAAAGTATGAAGAGATAAATAAAGAATCTAAAATTTGACAAATATAACTTATTAGTGAGATTAAACAAATTTAGTATTTTTAAAGGATAAAAATAGTAATTCCTTTTATATAATAATAATTTAAAACAACATTTTTAATTAAAATATAAAGAGATAAACAAAGAACATAATTTTTGAAAAATATAATTTATTAATTAGAATGTGTGGGAGACTTGAAAAAAAAACAATAAATTTATTGAAAAGTCAAAAATATATGAAAAGGTTATTAAGGCTAATGAAGAATAAAAAAAGAAGTGTTAATTGCCTAATTAATAGATGTGTACATATCCTAGAAAACTAATAAATGTAAAACTATATCTAGTCTTTCTTGTGAATTGTCTAATTAATACATGAATAGATGTTTAAACATCTACGATTCTATCTTTCTTCTAATGTTCTACAAAGTTCTACTCTGTCCTGCTTCCAAAGCAAACACAAAAAAGTTCAAAGACCAGATATGGCGGAATTGTCATCCATGAACACTGATACTGACACACAGCGAATTATATGATCGAAAGCTCACTCAATTGGTTCTATGCGACGACTCTTGCTCTTATCTCCAAGCTTTTTCCTCTCACTATCTCCTCACTCTTCGTCTTCTCCAAGTTTATAACAAACATACTGATATTTTCTCTCTTTCTGTAATATTCATTTTTTAAAATTTTGAGTTTAAGAAAGTTGTACTTAATTAGTCGGTTTTTCTTTTAAGGGCTATAAACACAAACCGGACAAGAAATTCGGCCCGTTTATATTTATTCCGGTCAAGCAAGTCAGTTTGGTCTGGTTTTAAAATCACTGTGATATGCATACATATTTCATTCTTGTAATTTCTTCTGTTTTTAAATATTTTTAATTTTATTTTAAAATCTTATAAGAAATTTAATTGGTTGAACTTTTAGTTTCTATTTCTATTTTTAGTTTTAGTTTCTTTCTGTTTTCAAAATTTATAAAAATCACAAATATTTTATTTTCTTTTCTTTTTATATTTTGATTTACTATCTACTAAATATATATTATTTAATTATTTAATATATTAAATATTAATCAAAATTATGAATAATTTAATTAAGTTAAATTATGATAATTTAATTTAATTTTATATTTCTATTTAATTTTATATTATATTGAATTAAGTAAAAATATGAAAAATTAATTTAATTTAAGATTACTATTTAATTTCTAAATTAAATTAATAATTATTAATAAATATAATTAAAATTAAAATCTCTTCCAAATATCAAATTTTCAAAAAACAATTTGATATAATAGTTAAAATATATTTAAAATGATTATTAATTTATAAATAAAATTATTTTATAAATATTTATTTTAATAAAATAAACTAAATTTTATTGAAAATTTATTAATAAATATTATATAAGAGATTAAAATAAGTATAATAAGTTAAAAATAATTTATCTTTAAGTTTTATCCAATATTTAATTATCATAAATAATAAAAATATAGCTATATTGACTTTAATAATCAAACAAGTTTTGTTTTATTAAAAATAGAAACTAAAAAAACAAACTAAAAACTACAATAGAAAAATAGAAGTGGAACCAAATAATACCTTTTTTTTATTTTAAAATTAAATAAAAAGAAATTAACTTTATGTTTTTGTAATTTATGAAAATTATAAATTTACTGTATTTTTATAATCTGATTTGCTATTAATTATATATTATTTAAATTTTTTAATATTATTTACTAATAAGAATAATAATTAGTATTATTTAATTTAAATCAATATTATAATTAATTAAAATTTCAAGATATATAATTATTGAATAAATATATT
>JANSVA010000004.1:33741294-33768425 GCA_025504915.1 Erythroxylum reticulatum
AATGTCTACTCTATTTTAAGTCCAATTATATTAGTTCTTCGCCATTAGCTATTGATTCAATTAATGATATTTGTAAACTTTTACAAAATATCATTCCACCTTAGCCAATGATTTTCTGACTCAATTTTAATCGAGAACAACGAACATTCTCCCTAATTACTTTAGGGTGATGAATCATATCTTGATCATTCAACTATCTCCATATAATTTATGCTACATCCGATGACTACTGTTTAAAAGACCTTTGATAAAATAGATCACTAGTAGTATCAAAACATAGCAATCCCTATGCAAGATAACTTTGATGACCTCAAGTCAAAGGATCACTTATACAATCATAACAATGAGAATTCCATAGACATACAAGTAATGTTCCAAATGGATTTCTCATATCGACTCTGTTTAGTGAACTTGTTCTCTAGCAAGCACCCACATGTTTGTTTAAGTATCTCTATACTTTAGCCTATGAAATCGATTACTTCCTTCATAAGGAAAAACAAAACATGTGCTAGTCTTTTTCCGTTCTATTAATGTCCAATTTTAATAGAACAATGACTAAGAACATTTAGGAATAATACATAAATGCAATATGAATCTCATAATTATAATCTTATTATAATTTTATTTGCAATGTATAATTATCCCATAGACTTTATCATATACATTTAAACATATACAAGAAAAAGAATGCCTTTTAAATAATTTGTCACTAAACTACAACCAAAGTGATTGGTTGTAGGACATAAACCAACAAGTTAGGGCTAGGTTTAAAACCACCAATTTGGAGTTTTCCAGTTACTTGAGGTATCTATTATATCCTTCCTTTTATATCATCTGTATAGAAAGTTCCCCAGTTAACTAGGAAAATTATCCAGTTCCCTTTGGATCCCCCTCTATTAATAATTAGTCATTTCAAACTTCAGGAGTAATCTTACACATGAGAATTGGCAGTCAAAAAAAGATGGTTAGTAGTTTTAGGGTTATTCTTATATAGATAACAAAATTTATTTAAATTTAGAAACTTTAATCTGTCAAAGGTTAGGAGATTCTATCTAGCGTTCAATTATAATAGGATAGAGGCCTTGGAAAAAAAATTGGGGATTTCAAGCTACCTTATGTCAAGTTTCCACTGTCCTTGTACCTCTAAGCATTCACATACATTCTTTATTGATGAATAATCTAATAGAAAATATCAAGTATAGCCTATCATGATTAGGACTATACTTAGGGATTATATGTGCTAACTATTAAGGCACGTTACACCAATGATTTTCATTAATCTAACTCTTCACCTTAGAATCACTATAGTACAATTCAAGCAAATCAAGATAAAGTTTAGTTCTATATATGGGTCCAATATTACTCCAATTATCAAAGAGAAAAGAGGCAACCTCTATATTACTTATCATACGTTTAAACCTATTTTTTCTCCTTAAGCTTCAAGAGTTAAGCTAGCCCCCAAAAGAATAAGGACTTATAGTCCACCTCTTAAATATCCATCTCCTTTAAGAAGAAATAGTTTGAGAAGGTTCAATTGCCAAAAATGAATTTCTAGATCTGTGGATTTCAAGTTTTTAAAAAGAAAAAGAAGTAGGAATGATGGCACCAGAAATAATATTGTTTTCGTAAAGTAAAGATCTAGAAATAGGTTCGCCTCTAGAAGAAATCAAAGAATTTCTTGAGAATCCTACAAGATCCATTCGTTCTTTTTTCTCTGACAGATGGTCAGAACTTCATCTGGGTTTGAATCCCACTGAGAGGTCCACTAGAGATCATAAATTGTTAAGAAAGAACAAGATGTTTTATTACTAGAGAATCAACGTGAACAATTATAACTTGTCCCGATTTTAGGTGGGCCGTTTTTGGTCATATATGCATTTTCACAAATAAACTATCCTGGGCTAATTATTTTCACAATAATTATGATGGAGAAAATAACAAGTCAAATTGAGCGGATTAAAAATGCTATATGGATGGAGATAAATAATTTCCCCCTTAATCCATTTAATCTATAAGTATTCCTTACTTTCCACTAGTCTTTAGAGCTTCTTTGCCATTTGCAAGCTGATTGAGGTGATTTATAATTGCCCTTCCTCCTTAGGTTTACAAACTTCAACCTATTTTACCTTGGTTAACCCCCTTATGTTTCCTAAGTCCTTTCCAAAAAAGCTCTTAAAAATCTTCTCCACTAATTTGATCACTCCTTTGGCTAGAAAAAAAGTTCTGGTCTATAAATATGCAAGGAGCTCAAAACTATTTTTATTAAGAGCAATATACCTACCTAAGAAAGATCTTTATTGCACCAACTCCATAATATTTCATATATCTTTTCAATTAGAGGGATACAACCTTTAAACTAGAGTATTTTAGTAAAAAGATGAAACTCAAGATAAGTGAAAGGAGGGGTCTTGATCTTTAATCTAAAAATCATTGATAGGTCTTCAACAATTTGAGAAGCACTCATAGAGACCATTATATAACTATTCTTATAATTAATAATACTTCCATATATCTCCTTGAAATATAACAGTCCTTTCATTAAAATAGACACAAAATTTCCATTAGCCTTTAAGAAAAAAAAGGGGACCATCAGTAAATTCAAGGCTAAATACACCAATTTTACTGCACTTATTGTGATACTTGAAGCTTGTTTTCATATTGATGAGATTTTTAATTAACTTGTTCAGAGTTTACATATATAATATAAAGATGTAAGGGGATAGAATCCCCTTGGCTCAATTCCTTCCCCCTTTTAAAGATTTTGGTAAAGTCCCCATTCATCAAAATACTATAAGAGGTTATAGTGATGCCCATCTTTAGCCATTACCTGAATTTAGTAGGAAAACTAATTGTTTCTAAAAGTTGTAAAATTAACTCCTAACTTATAGAATCATAAGTTTTATGGAAATACAATTTAAGTACATAATTCTTGAGAGCCTTTCTTCTAAAATACCTTTGAGTAATTCCTAAGCAATCCAAATATTATCCTTAATTTGATTACCATAAAAAAAAAGCACCTTGAGAGCTATTGAATACTGATTTTATAACAATCTTGAGTTTGTTATCTAGGAGATTTAAAATGACCTGATAAACAAAGCTCCAATAGGTAATTGGTTTATATCCCTCTAAATTAGCTGATTGAAGCCTTTAGGAATTATAAATATGAAGGTCTTAGTAATCTCCGTTAGTATTACCCCTTTCTCGAAGAACTCCAAGACATCTTCAATAATTGTTCCTATAATAATAAGTCATGTCTTCTAATAGAAGTAACCAGTTAGGACATCAAGATTAGGAGTTATAAGGGCCCTTAGTTTAAACACCATCCTATTTGCATGATTTACTCTAATTTAGCTCCTTCTGGTTGAATTGGTTACAAAGAAAAGATTGTAAGGCTTTATTGAGGAGTTCTTAATAGCAAGGGAGCTTAGCATCCTCTTGAAGTATCTAAAAGCCTCCTCTTTAAGGTCATCATAATTGGTTATAATCACTCTATCTACCTGACTAGAGAACACACTCTGTTATATGTTATTCATGTCTTATTGAAAGGTCATACTATCATAACTTTTCTATAAAGACAACCTTTTCCAATATACATCCCCAGTTTTTCTTTTAGATAAACATCTCATATCTTTTCTCTACTTAGTAAAATTGAAGGAATACCTTCTAAAGATTCCTCATTTAGGCCTTTTATCCTTTGGTAAAAATAGGACATTAGACATATTTAGGGCACCTAATTAGGAAAAGGTCGAACGAAAATTGCAATGCTAATGTTAGATAATTTCATAGTTATTCTTATTAAGATTTTTGTTTAGTAAAAGGCTTATAGATTTTGCAAAGGAAAAAGTTGTAATGAGTTAATCTCCTATAAGTTCCATATGAATTTTGAAAAAGAGAGAAAAAAGTTATTAATCCATCCATTTAAGATAAACATATAAAAAGTAACTACTAGATTTTTTAAGTGTTTTTTAAATACTAAGATCGAGACCTTAGGTGAAGACTTATTATTGAAGAAGTTATTTTATGGCTTAAAAGTATTATACTCCAAGGCATATATGTCTGATCTTATTTTAATTTTGTATATCAAAGTCCTTTAGTTTCAATTAATTTATATAGAGGACGGTATACCTATAAAGTGAAACTTTGGTCTATACAATGCTAAAACAAGTAAATGACTAATTTTTGTGAAAGCATACTTGTAAAAAGTTAAGTTTTTCTATGCAAATATTTTGTATATTATCTAAAAAAAAGTCCTAAAGACTTATAATTCTTATACAAAGCTACATGATGATTTGCAATAATGCCTATTCCAATATTGTATGTTGTTTTTAATTAAATGAAACCTTGTGTAACAATCTATCACCTTTTCTACTCCAACTCATACATAGGCTATTACTTGTTTCTGATCTACATAGGAAAAAAATTTGTAATACTTTGGTTGTTTGATTTTACTTAATATTATAACATCTCTATTTGAAAGAAGTATTTGACATCTCATAACCATGCCTCGAATGAAATATTTTGTAACTCATCTACCAATATTTAATAAGATTTAATTTTATTGATTTGCAACCTTTCTCAGCAAAATTTGGGGTTAATATAGGAAAACAAAGATTAGTTTAGTTAGAAGACAAAGATAACCTATAAATTCTACAAATTGAATCTTCCATATTTGCAATTTATCTATAATATTATGTAACCAATTCCTTTAAACAAAAAGAGAACAACTAAACAAAATGGAAAAGGGATAATCGGTTTTATTTAAAGTACGTCAAAACACTTCCTTCTTATTTTTAGTCTCCTATTTTCATCTATATTTATCCACTTTTTTTAGTTTTTCTTTCACTCCTTTCACTAGAACTCACTTAAAATTAGTGATTCCTTGGAATTTCTTAAATTTTGAAGCATGATAACTTGTTTAGAGGTTAAAAAAGGTAGTTGGAGACTTTTTTTCTTTTTCTAAAGGAATTGACAAAAAAAAAGAAAATTTGAATTTCCTCTTGCATTCTTCGAACATTGAGTAGATAACATCTCTTTTAAGCATATTTAATTTACCAATTAAATATTTGTATGATGATATTATAACAAGATAAACAGGTATGGGCAAAAATAAAATGTATGTAGCTATTGTTGCTTATGCACTTGGTATATATATAACTATTGTTGCTTATGCACTTGGTATATATTTTATATAGGAAGAGTGTCAAGGTGTCATTAACGGATTCAAGAATGATATTTACTATTGTTTTGAAAATGTTGTAAAAGCTGAAAGGATATATTCCCAATTTTGTTCAGAGAAACCATTATGTTCGACAATAAATTAATTTTAATATATATTTATTATTATATGTAATATTGTATATATATATCCCCAATTATAATGAGAAGATGAAGTTATAGATTTCAAATGCTAAGCCTAACATTGGTCAACATTTTTATGAATGCATCAATAGAAAAGTAAGTATTTCAAGTATTGTTTTTCAACATTGCCATTAATATAAAAAAAATTTGACCATTACTCAAATTGAAGGTGTTTTATAGGTACTTAGGATTTTAGTTTACGGTTTATTTTTGTTAGAAAATATGTCAAACATATTCTATGTGTTAAGGCAAGAGTCTTGCTTGTAAAATGCATTATTGTTTACAAGAAGTAAGTATATATAGTAATTTGTGTCTATAATTCAAATTTGTCATAAGTAATATTTACATTTATATCTCTATTTTGATGGTCCCATATCATTTTATAGCTTGAGCATTGGATGTAACTAGGACAAATATGGAGACATTGTGACAATTAAAAGTTGAAATGTAATTTTTTTTCTCTTTTTACAATTGCAAGTAGTATGTTATGCTAAAAGAACAAGGCAACCAATAAGTATGTAAGTGGTATGTTTTGTTGTTGATGAGCAATTTGAAAACTTCATTGTTATGGAGGTATTGAAAAGGAATTTAATGAACTAATGACTCCTAATTTGTTAAACTCATTGTTGTAGTCAAATAATTTATAAGGAGAAGGATTTTACTTTTTGTTAGGATCTCTTCCCTTACAAACAATATGAAAAAGGATTTAATGCCATAAATGTCTAAACCCGGATCATAAGTTACACACAATAAATGAGCAGGTCAAAATGATTACTGCATTTATAAATATCTAAACTTGGATCAAATATAAGAAAACTCTGCATATGTGAAAAATATGATAAAATGAGGATAAGACTAAAATTCCAAGATGATAAAATGGGGACAAAACAAAGAGGTTAAGCCACCAATTCTATATTATTAAGCAAAGCACAACTAGCAATTTTACAACATAACACTTAGATAACAATGTCAACTTATAAAAAAGGAACCAATATTCAAATTGTCAATCAAACCATGTTTGAATACTCAATCAAACCATGTTCAAATTGTAAATCAAATCATGTCAAAATTGCCAACCTAATGATAATTATTACATATCCAAAACTAGTACATAACCAAAAGTTGGTATCCAAATTCTCAATCATCAACAACTTGACATTTTCTGGGAACAGATCTTTTTTTTTCCCCTCAATTTGATCCTCCTTCTAGTTTGATTAGTATTGGCAGTTGTATTTTAGGAAGCTTGAATTCTTATTGCATTATTATTCGGAGGTTTTACCACTTGAAATTGACTTTCACCCATTTATGAAGCATAAAAGATAAAAAAGGTAAATATTAGCATCCCCCTTATAATTACATATAAGTATTTAATTGACTAACCATAATCCCTAAATGTCACTCCATATCCTCTAGTTGCTTGTATAAACAAAAGAAATTATAATGTTATATAAGTTAGAGAAAAAAAAACTTAAAATTCATTGTGAATATTTACAAACCTCTATCTTCTCTCTTCTTAGGAAAGAAGATGCAATATTTAAGCCTTTAGATACTAATTGTGTGGGTCTTCAAACTAGAAAACTACTAAAATTAGATGAAGGTCATTTAGATTTGATTGGCCTTCCTCTTTTTTTTCTACATTATATATGTTGATATACTTTGTGATGATTAAATTGACATTTTCTCCAGAACTGAAATGAAGAGAAATAAAATTTAAATAATAAATACTTTAACACTTTTATGACTTTTAATTTTGCATCCTCTTATATTATAACCAATTTCATAACTATGATGACATCTAATAGTTACTCCAACCTTGCTCAATATGATGGGATTTCGTGGTTCTTCACTCGTATCCCTTTTTTTTTCCTTTTTGGTTCTTCTAGGTATCTTTTGATTTATGGAGGTAATATTCGCTGAAGATTTTCAGTCTTTGTCCAAAATTTAGGACCACTAATGTGCTCTGTAGCATATTGTAACTCTTTAAATAACAATCATGCCTATAATATTGATTGACATAATCATCGAATATCCTCCTTCTGATATGATATACAAGTAATAGCATGCTTTCATGAATCTCTGTTAAATCTCATTGTCTACATTGACAAGTTCATACTTATAATTCAATGATGAACTTGTCCACAAAAATTCTCACTTTAAATTTCAAATTCCCTTTTGTCATGGTAATACAATGCCTTGATTTCTATTTTGCAACCTCTATTTTCTTCGTCACTATTGGGCATATATCATCATTAGATTTCAGCATTATGTCTCTTTTTTCATATATTTGAGTCATTAAAGATACTCAAATGTCTTTTAACATATTGATCAATCTTTTTGCATGAGATTCACAAATGATTCCATTAAATGTCTCTGATATATTATTGTGAACTATTTCACACTTTGGTCTTATGCTAACAAATGCCTTCACAAAAGTCACCAGTTTTTTAATTTTGAAATTATTAGAAGCCTGCAGTGATATACTCTTCAATTGCTACATTACCTCATTAAATTCAACTTCTGTTATGTAACTCATCGCTTTCCAAACTAAACCCCTATATATTTGGCCTTTATGAACATTTAACCAATTTGCATAGACATGTTGGGAAAATTTTCTATGCTTAGCTTCTGGAAACAACTTCTTTAATGCATCCACGAAACCCTGTAATGGAAAAACAGATAACATAAATTAAAAAACTTAAATCACATTAAGAAATGAAGATCACATATATGGATATTTAAATTTTACCTCATGTAATTGCTATCAAAAGCCTATGCGTTCCCACTTATGTCTAGATTTTTTGCAAGAATGCTCAAAAATCAATCCCATGATCATTTATTTTCTACCTAAACCATAACCCAAGATGTAGGAAACATCTTATTGTTTCTGTTACGACCTATTGCAACTAATAAACCACCTTTAAGGAATGTCTTGAAAAAGCATCCATCTAACCCAATTATTTTCATGCATCCACCACAAAAACCATACTTCAAAGCACTAAATCCCACATAAAACCAATTGGTTTTTCAAACTATTCATCAAGTTCAATTTAAATAATATATTATCCATCTATGTCAGCTTGTCATAACTCTTCTCCATAAGACCATAACTTGCCATAATGACCTTTTATAGATCTTGCAGAATAGTAATAGCTTCCCATTTATCGTTATAATATGAAGTTTTAATTGCCTTTAGTGCATATTTTCTTAGAGATCATCCATCACTTTAGTAATTGGTCAATTGAAGTTGCTCTTAAACTTCTATAAAAATTCATTTGTTATCCATTTCCTGTTAGCTTGCTTGTTTCTTTATATAATTATGCTTGTTTTCTACTATCTTTACAGCGAATGTTTTCTCATTTCTAATCCAACTAGTATATACACGAAAAGAACATTATGGCTTTACCTCCATTCTCATATTAGATATCGCGATTGAATATATATGTTTATAATTGCATAGTTTCTTATTGCTTCCCTAAGTTACATCCCATCCTTAAAATTCATTCCAATTTCAAACTTAAAATCTTTCATATCAACTTTTGGATTAAATACAATGTATTTCTTCTTTGGAATAGAAGCTTCATCATTACTACAAATTGGTGATTGAAATTCAGCATCATTATCCTCATATTCACTATTTGTACCATATGAAATTCTTTCTTGTCTTTATGTATCTTTATAATAATCACCTTCTTCAATGCAATTCTTTCCACTACCTCCATCCCCATTAATAGCATTGTTGCATTCAAACTTACTATGTATAGTCTTGGCACATCTCTTCTTATTTGTTCTCGCAACAACATATTCTTCATCATCAGTTGCAAATAACTCATCATCAACTGAATCATCTCTAGATTCACTAACCTACATAACAATAAAGTCATCATCTTGCTCGACTTGAACATTTTCAAGTTCAACCCCTCATCATTTATACTCACTTTTTGATGTGCATTATCATTAAATCCATTCTGAATATCAGAATTAAATTCTTCGCCATCTATTGTAAGATGCTCATAACCATGCTCATACTAGATTTCAATATCATGATAATCCAAATCTTCCATTTTTTGGAGCATAGCCGACTTGTCCTTATCTTGGTATAACCTTAACTCCTTCAAGCTTTTCATCGACTCATAGGAAATTTATAAAACATAGATATTATTATATGTCTGTTATCTTCAAAAACTCCTTTTAGGACTAGCATATTAAGTTCATCAACACCCATATCCTTCTTCCTTTCAATCTTGCCCTCAATATATTTATTATTTTTTCTTTTTAACACCCCATCATAATGAAACTCAAAATTTACCAACATTTGCAAAACAATAAAGTGATGCCTAAAAATTCTGCAGTACTAATTAGTATGTTTTCTCTATTCTGACATAAATTTGTACCCTATTTTGTTAATTTAAACTTCTAATTTGTTGCTTAATTAGTTATATGTTATTTTGCAAAAGTCTTGCTATAATTTAGGAATTTTAGAGCTAAATAGGATGGATTGAAGAGATATTGTCAGATACTAATTCTATATGCAAAAGGACTCCAAAATAGGCATACGAAGTCTTTTAAATCAAGAAAAGACCTTCCTAATCAAACTAGGACAAGGATATTATGAATTTTTCAGTACAAAAGAGGTTGTCACATATCAGATTTGACACCCAGCATAACCTACACAACCTGCACTCAAGAGAGAAGGCTGGGAAGAGGGGATTATCCTAGTGTTATGGTTTTTCATTATATTATTTCCATCATTTCTTTTTTGAATTTATTACTAGTAGTGTTTTTGTTTACACACTTGTTAGCATAATTTCTTTTTTAGTGCCAAAAGGAGGCTTAATTAAACCCCATTCTACCATGATTTGATTGTTTAATTGTTATCTTTTAACACATGAATATATGATTTATTATGTTCTTAATGCTTCTTTGATTTTTATACAAGTTATTCACTAAAGAAACCTGAAACATGGACCTTTAATTGATACATGTATCTAATTCTTAGATGAATTTAGTATTAGATCTTGATAAAATATAGCTAAGATTACTAAGACAACCTAAAATATTAGACTCTTAGATAATTTTGGTGGTACTATTACATGAGTTTCATTGATTTTTAATGCATCTAGGTAGTTTTTGATTAATTACATGACCTAAAAAACTGGGTGTTTAATGTTAAAATTTTGCCTAGATAGTTTTAGAACCTGAAATATGGCTAACTTTACTAGAAAAAACTATACAAATTCCTATAAAGAAAGTATGTTTAGAGCTTTTTATGGTAGAGGGGGTGAGGGAAAGCTAAACTTTGGTACATTTTTATGGAATTAATTAGTTCTTTAAGTATTTTTGGATAGCTATTAACTGTTAGTCAATAGCTTCATAATCGACAGCTTAAATAGTAGTTAAAGGTGTGATTTTGAGTATTAGTTATTAATCCTCATGAGAACGATATCTATACTGGTATACTATAATTCTACTGCACTTGTTAAGTGAAGGTTTAACTCGTATCAAGTTTTTGGTACCGTTGACGGGAATTTTATAAATAATCTTAGAAGTGTACTTACTAATTCAATCATCTTTTTTCCTTTATCTAGTTATATTTTCTGTTTTATAGTAAGTTGGTGACTATTTATGACATGATCAGAAAGGAGAGAGGTTCATCCATTAAATCTAGAAATTGAGCATACATTCAAAAATTTAAGGAAAACACAAAGAGAAATTATCAATCAAGAGGACATGGCTGAACATCAACATGGTATTCAAGGTCCTCAAAACCTTGGATATAAGGGTAATGCTCAAAGACGAGAGCGTGCATTGAGGGATTATGCAGCACCTACAATTGATGGAGCAAGTTCTAACATTCGCGAGCCTACAATTAAAGCCAATAATTTTGAAATAAAGTCTGCCATTATTCAAATGATTCAACATGCAATATAATTTGGTGGTGAAGAAAGCAAGGATCCAAACTTACATATAGCTAATTTTATGGAAATATGTGACACATTCAAGCATAATGAAGTTACTGATGATGCCATAAGACTTCGATTGTTCCCATTTTCTCTAAAAGATAAATCTAAGAGTTGATTAATTTCACAATCAGCAAGATCCATCACCACTTGGGAAGAGATAGTACAAAAACTCTTGGGCAAATATTTTCCTCCTTTAAAGACTGCCAAAATGCATAATGATATCACTATGTTTGTGCAATTTAATGGAGAACCAATGTATTAGGCTTGGGAGAGATTTAAAGAATTGTTCAAATGATGTCCACATCACAGTCTTCCAGATTGGCTTCAAGTTCAAACTTTCTATAATGGGCTAAATGCAAATACAAGGAGTCATGTTGAAGCAACCTCTGGTGGATATTTTATTAGCAAAACTCCTAAATCTACATGGTTCTAGCATTTGTAGGCCTACAATTCAAGCCAAAAATTTTGAAATAAAGCCTGCCATAATTCAAATGATTCAAGATGCAGTACATATTAAAGCATAATGGAGTTAGTGATGATGCCATAAGACTTTGATTGTTCCCATATGAGCAAAACTCCTGAATCTGCATGGTCCTTACTAGAGGAGATGACATCCAATGCCTACAATTAGCCTACTGAAAGGCTATCAAAGAGAGGAGTTCATCAAATTGATGATTCTACAATTGTTTCAAAGTTTCTTCTATTCTTTAGTAATAACTAGTACCACTTTTGAGCTTGACCTTCCAAATGCATAGATGTCATGCCCCACCTTTAGATGGTCCAGGGTATGGTCTAGTGCAACGAACTGCTCATATTTGTAAATCCAAAACTTGTCCATCACTCCTTTAAATATTAGAAAATCGATCTTGCTAAATCGAGTGAAAGTTGCATATCCTTTGTTCACTGCTACAAGTCTCACCTTAATTCTTGTGTCTTCCTTTCCCATCTTCTGTGTCAGTTGTTAAAAGATGGTTCTCAACTTGTTGATTTCCTTTCCGTGTTTATCATCTCTATGTTAAGCTTCCACTAGTAGTTTCTCACTTCTCATTTGAGCTTCCAACAAGTTCCTTTATGCCTTTTTTGATTTGATGAAGCATTGATCCTCTGGTTCATTTAAACATGGTTACCTTCAAGAATCGACTGCTCTGAACTACTGTGAATTTAATTCACGGTAATGATGAATAAGGAGTTGTCAAAATAGAGAGAAGAAAATTAAGAAAGGAGAAAAGATAGACGAGAAAGAAAGATAAGAAAATTAAAAAAGGAGAAAAGATAGATGAGAAAGAAAGATTTCGAAGAGAGAAAATAATAACATAGATTTCATTCATAACATTTCCAAGCTCATTGTAATAGCTCTTACACAGTGCGTGTCTCCTCCCCGAACCTTACATCTATAATAGGAGAAGTTATTCTTATTACATTAGTTATTGCTTAAACATTACATTTGAGACTCCTCACTTAATGGTCTCACAATTTGGCATCATTTGTGTCATCTTCATCGTGATTTTTGTTTCATTTTATTTCCTTTTCATCATAACAATGGATTTTTAAACAACTTCTACTTTTAAATGCTAAAGGATACATTGACCAAAGTTTATGTGATATATCACCCATTAACAAGTTGATTTGGGAGAGAAAATAATGGAAAATTTGAGGTCAAATGTAATGGACAAATTCCTATACTCAATTAGCTCGGGGCATAAACCGATGCAAATTATAAGGGCGTCCTAATCTTATGCCTTCAATATGCCTGTAAAGATGTCATCCCCATGATCATATAATATAACATGCTCCCTCGGACCTCACGTGGCATGCTCCCAGCATCAGCCTGTGGACTCCCTATTTGGCCTATCTTGAAACATGGACTAAGGAATCTGACATGTATGCAAGTCAACAAGCATGCCTTTTAGAACCCAAAATATGGTGAATTATGCTTAAGCAGGGTGAAGCCAAAGGAAACTCTAGTGGAGGCCTACAGTAATACTAATACACAAATTGTTCATTCGACTTAGGTATAGAAGCGAAAGATTAATTAATTACCTTTCTTATTTTGTAAACTAGTATGCTTTATATTGCCTTAATTCTTTGTCAATATACATGAAGTCTTTTGGACCATGCAATAAAAGAAAGTTTTCTTTACTCATCTCTCTTCCATCATTATCATAAACCAATCATTATTAAAAGCACCATTGGGAAAGACTGAAATAAAAATAAAATAGAACAAAGAATAGAGAATAAAACATAGAGAACAAATAGGAGAGAGAAGATGAGTGTACATATGTGAGAGAAAAGAAAATGAAAAGAAAGAAATGCAAAGGCGAGGAGAGATAGGGAAAGTGTTGAGTAGTCAAATATTGTGGCTCATCCCACAATCCCACATTAAGAAATTATAGATTTGTAGGAAGTTGTTTTACTTATAAAATAACCCTCCTCCTTTTAGTTTTTTTATTATCCCAAAATTATCTTTCCTTAAGACAAAAACTCCTTCTCTCCTTTTGTAATATTTCACTTGTATTATTTCCTAAAAATAGTGAAATATTAATTTAGTAGTGTTTGAGAAAGTAGACATAATTGGTCGAACCTCATTAAATTCTAATGTTCTTTATTTTTCTATTTAATAGCTATTGTTGGGTATAGTTGTAGTGAATTATTGTGGTATTAAAATAACATGTCTACGAAAATTCTGTCTAGGAAGTTGAGTTTTAAGTGGGACCGTTTGTGACCTCTCCAATCTTTCCTGAGAATTTATCTGGTGTGATTTTTTAGTATAACCATTCACACTCTATTCACCTAGGCAATAGGGCTCAAGGTGAATTTGTTATTATTGGTGAAAATTAACCTGAATTCCACAACAATTGGTATCAAAGCCAAGGTTTTTTCTTAGTATGCTTTATGGTTACAGCATGGTCTGATCTTCCACATCAGAAAAGATTTTTCTTTAGGTTATTGGCATTCTGCATTAATAGCTATTGAAAAGAAATTCTAGCAGAGATTGCAGAAATTAAAGATACGACTGTACAAACAGCTTCTAGCTAGTTTATTTTAGCAAGGAATGTTGTGACAAATGTAAGATTTGCGGTGGAGACTTTTGATGGCACGGGACATTTCGACATATGGAAAAATAAGGTTCAAGGGGCTCTTTTTCTGTAAGGTGTTGACATTTCTATTGAAGAAAAGAAACCAGATGATGTTGAGGAGAAATATTGGAAGACTATAAATCGTTTGGCATGTGGTTCAATTTGATCGTGTCTTTTGATAGAGAAAAAGTATGCTTTCTTGAAAGATCTTTCATTGGTTGTTGCATCCTCAATAAACATTCAAGCTGTAGCCATCACATGTGTCCTAATCGAGATTGGTCCTCTGATTTTAAAGAGCTAAAAGGTGGAGTTGTCTATATAGCAAATGACAATCCCTGCACCACAAATGGGATTAGCTCAATTTGCTTAAGGAATCGTGATTGAACAACCAGGATTCTAACAAATGTCAGATATGTGCCAAGTTTGACGAAGAATCTCATTTTTATGAAAGTCCTAAAATCAAAAGGCTATACTGTAAATGCAGCAAATGGAATAATGAAAATCATCTTTGGCGCACTTGTGGTAATGAAAGGAATTTGAAGAAACAATAACCTGTATTATTACCAAGGTAATGCAGTTATTGGAACAACTACAATAGCTTCATATGATGATCAAGAGCTAGAAGCAGTCAAGTTGTGGCATATGCGCTTATGACATATAGATGAAAAATCTTTGAAGATAATAGTAAATCAAGGATTGTTGAAAGGAGTTCAGGCCTGCAAATTAGACTTCTGTGAGCATTGTGTCAAAAGGAAATAGACAATATTGAAATTTAGCACTGCAATCCATGATATGAAGTGTATTTTGGATTATGTTCACTATAATGTATGGCGACCTTCCAAAATAACTTCTTTGGGAGGAAAACACTATTATGTGATCTTTTTTAATGATTTTTCCCGAAGAGTATGGGTGTATACCATGAAGACTAAGGATGAAGTATTAGGAGTTTTCCTCAAATGGAAGAAGATGGTAGAAACTCAAACAGGCAGAATGATCAAACTGCTTCGTAAAGATAATTAAGGAGAGTATAGAAGTGATCCATTTTAAAAGCCTGTGAAGATTAAGGTATTGTCAAACACTTCATAGTTAGGGATACACCACTACAAAATTAGGTGGTAGAACGTATGCACTGAACATTACTGGAGAAAGTTTGGTCTATGTTGTCCAATGCTGGGTTGGGCAGAGAATTTGAGTTGAGGTTGTTATATATGCAGATCATCTCATCGATCGCCTTCCATCAACTATTATTGGTGGTAGAACACCTTTGAAAAAATGGTTTGGAAAACCTGCTACTGATTATGATTTCTTACATGTGTTTGGTTCCACTGTATATTATTATATTAAGGAGTCAAAGTTGGATCCACATGTAAAAAAAGTAATTTGCATGGGGATCACTCTAGTGTGAAAGGATATCATTTTTGGTGCCTAAAAATAATCTTCAACAGGGATGTTATCTTTGAAGAATCTACTATGTTAAGAAAGGTGACAATTGCAAATTTTGAGCAAATATATGGTAATCTAAAACAGGTGTGGTTTGAAGGAAGAATTGCTAACCCAGCAAATGATAAAGCAGATGTAAAAACTCCTGTGATAGAAAAGGAGCCAGATGAAGAAGAGGTTTCAACCCAAGAACCTCCACAACAACATTTACCAATTGCATTGAGAAAGTCAAAAAGGAATATTCAAGTACCTACTCGTTATACTAATATGGTGGCTTATGCATATCCAATTAAAATTGATGACATTTCTATCCCTTATAAAGAAGCAATATGAAGTTCAGAAGAAGATAAATGAAGGATAGCCATGAATGAAAAAATAAATTCCTTTCATAAGAATCAGACATGGAAGCTAGCTAGTCTCCCAATGGGAAAGAAGTCAATTGGATGCAAATGGTTATATGCAAAGAAAGATATATTTCCTAACAAGAATAGTGTTCGCTACAAAGCAAAGCTAGTGGCTAAAGGCTATGTTCAGATGGAGGGAATTGATTATAATGAAAATTTTTCTCTAGTTGTAAAACATTTCTCTATTCGAATTTTGTTGATTTTGATAACACAGTTTGATATGAAACTAGTTCAATTGGATGTAAAAACTATGTTTTTACATGGAGACTTAGAGGAGGAAATCTATATAGCTCAGCTTGAAGGTTTTTAAGTTGTTAGAAAAGAGAATATGGTATGCAAGCTTGAAAATTCATTTTATGGATTGAAGTATTGTCCAAGGCAGCGGTACAAGAGATTTGACAAGTTTATGATGGGGCAAAAGTACACAAGAAGCAAATATGATCACTGTGTATATTTTCGTAAGCTACGAGATGGATCCTACATCTACCTTCTCTTGTATGTTGATGATAAGATGATAGTTTCAAAGAATCTGAGAGAAATTGAGAGATTGAAGATTCAGTTAAATTAGGCATTTGAAATGAAGAATTTAGGTAAAGTCAAGAAGATTCTCGGCATAGAAATAAGCAAAAATAAGGAATTAGGGAGACTTTGTTTGACTCATAAATAGTATCTGAAAAAGGTACTAAAATATTTTGGCTTAAATAAAAAGTCAAAGTCTGTCAATACTCCACTCGATCCTCATTTCAAACTCAGTACATCTTTGTCTCCAAAGATTGATGTAGAACAAGAATACATGTCAACAGTACCATATGCAAATGTTGTTGGTAGTATAATGTATTATGGTATGTATAAGGCCCAACATTTCACAGGCAATTAGGGTGTGAGTAGGTATATCCATGATCTTGGAAAGGAACATCGGCAAGCTTTGAAATGGATTCTACGTTACATTATTAACATTGTAGATGTTGGTTTGGTATTTCAACGAGATAAGCAAAATGGTCAATATGTAGTTGAATATTGTGATTCTGACTATGCTGATGACTTGGACAGGTGTCGATCAATTATTGGTTATATGTTTATTTTTACAAAGGCACCAATCAGTTGAAAGTCTACCTTACAGTCAACAGTTGCTTTGTCAACTACAAAGGCAGAGTATATGACAGCTACAAAGACTATGAAGGAAGCAATTTGACTTCAAGAATTGCTTGGTGAATTAGGAGTTCGACAGAAGCACATCAAAGTGCATTGTGATAATCAGAGTGTTATTCTTTTAGCAAAGAAACAAGTTTACCATGCAAGGATGAAGCACATCGATGTTCGTTATCACCATGTACAAGAGGTTCTGGAAGAAGATGGAGTAGCAATCTAGAAGATTAAGACTACTGAGAATCTTACTGATATGTTGACAAAGGTGGTGACTGCAGTTAAGTTCCAATATTGTTTGAACTTAATCAATATTGCTAAAAATTGAAGATGGGTACTATAAAGCTCATTTGAAGACACTGCTAAAGATGAGTTTTGTGAGAGATTTGAAAAAGTAGAATTTGCCAAGTAGAGATTTGTTTAGTAGTCAAATATTGTGACTCATCCTACGATCCCACATTGAGAAATTATAGATTCGTGGGAGGTTGTTTTACTTATAAAACAACCCTCCCCTTTTTAGTTTTTTTATCATCCCAAATTGTCTTTCCTTAATACAAGAATTTCTTCTCTCCTTTTGTAATATTTCACTTGTATTATTTCCTGAAAATAGTAAAATATTAATTTAATAGTGTTCGAGAAAGTAGGCATAATTGGCCAAACCTTGTTAAATTATGATGTTCTTTATTTGTCTATTTAATAGCAATTGTTGAGTATAGTTGTAGTGAATTGTTGTGCTATTAAATTACATATTTAGAAAAATTCTGTGTAAGAAGTTGAGCTTTAAGTTGAAATGTTTGTGACTCCTCTAGTCTGTTCTCAAAATTTACCTGGTGTGATTTTTCAGTATAATCGTTCACATCCTACTCACTTAAGCAATAATACTCAAGATAAATTTGTTATTATTATTAGACATTAACCCGAGTTCTACAACAGATGCCATGTAAGATTAGACAAACATTTTGACTATCCGAATCTTAATATGGTAAGTTGAACATGGTGTATCTTCGTTACCATATAAATTTGGATTGTGAGTGGACGGAGAGCATTGCAGAGAGATAATAAAAATAAAAATGTATGAGGATGACAAACAAAATTGGGATTAAAGTTAAATTAAACTTGTTAGTATTAACGTAATTCAACCTTAAATAATCACGTAAGATGTCAAGATGTCCAGTACTTTATTAACTATATTAACAAAGATAATTTTTAAATTAAATAACTTTTAAAAGCTTTATAATTAAATTAAAAGTATTAAATGCCAAATTAAAAAATTTTCAAAAAGAGTTTAACACTTATTAATTTATTTTAAATTCATTCATAACGTGGATCAAATCTTATTTGAGAAAGCTTTGTACCTTAAATGATCCTTGTAAAGAAGTAATCACTCGACCTTAAACTTTTTTTTTTATATTAATGATTTAAATATTTCAAGTTTTTAGGTATAAGAATATATCTTTTAAGTAATTCGTTGATTATTATTTTTTTGATGACTTGCATTACTAAAAATATTTATCTTCATCTCATTTTGCCTTCCTAGTTTGTACAGACGAATGTCTATGGTATAAGTCTTTTTTTTAATGGTTTAGTATGCTAAAGATTTTATCTTTTCTTATCATATTAAATTAATTTTTATATAAATATGATGTGTTATTTTTAAATATAAAAAATTAATTTTGTAACTTAGTTACGTAATACATAAATAATGACAAAAAATGAAAATTTCTAAATAGAAAATAAACAAGGAAATAATAAAAGATAAAATAAAGAAAGGAAGATAAAATTGTTTTTAGAAAAGGAATATAATGATAAAAAGTAAATTTTTATTTTTTTGAAAATTAAAAAATTGTATTCATGCAAAGAGCTTCTAAAAGAGTTATATACAGTTCAAAAGGTAACCGATGATTAATTGAATAGTTGTTATTACCATCATCAACACTCAGCTGAAATCTTGCTAAATCATAAAATCTAAAGAGGTCGGATAGTACATAGCCTTACTCCTATTTAAAAAAGACATTGTTTCTTATAAACCTCTCACATGCAATGTGTAATGAGGATGATTAATTCAATAGTATTAACATATTATACAAAATAGCTTCGTCATAATTTGGTTTTGGAATTGGAAATTCTCTTCTCTACTGTTAGCAAATGAGGAAACTATACCAGTGTAATGAGACAATTGAAACTCTTCCCAAGATGAATTAAGATTTATGTACATCTATGTACGTAGACAACTTTTGAAGGAAATCAGCCCAAATCTCTTTCAATAAAATTTATTCTCTTTAAGATAATTTTTATTTTACAATTCTTGGATTAGACTTGTACTTGATTATCTATTCCTCAAGTGGCTTAGAGGCAAACCTTTCGCTTCATTTAGAACTTGGAGGCCAGTATTACCTCCTGAAGTTGTAGCAGCTATTTCCATTCAATGCAGCATCATCTCGAGAAAACTTGAGCTTCAACTGCAGAAATCTAGCACTGGTACAGTATCCTGTTACCTTCATCCAATTCTTCATCTCCTTGGCATGCTTACTGTCGCGTTAAAAATTTAGAAGTGAAATTTGGCTGCTGTGTAAAAACTTTGTTTTTGTTATATCACCATTCGCCACCCAAATTTGACGAGTACTTTTATTTTTCTGAACACATTCTAAAACTATGTTATTAAGTATACAACACGTTATTGTTTAAAATAAAAGGAGAATGAGGATGTCCTTTAATAAATGGGTTTTAAATGCAATGTTCAAGTTAATAAGATATGTAAATTATGCTTTGCTGCATTTTTCATTTCATATAACAAGGTATTACAAAATTATATGCGTGATGCAGTATGCTTGCTCTTTGATGACGTTTAAGGATAATATCGCAGTAGATAGATAGGATATGGTTGACTTATTAATAAGTTTAATTATTTATTAAATAAACATTTTGTTATTGCTAGGAAACAAGATACTATTAAGGATAAGGAAGTTCGTATATGAGGTTTATTAATTAGACTTGCATCAATTGGCTGCTTGTGGCAGTAATGGTCTAACTTGTTCTAAAAGTAAAGGCTAACCCCAGAGGTCATTTCTGGGCGTAACTGAAAGGCTTAAGAAACAAGAAAATCAACAGATTTGAAGCTAACAAAGAATATTTTAACCCCAGAACTAATCAAAGAAATTTAATTAAGAACTTGTTGATTAATTAGAATCCCAGCACCATTAACACTATGCGGATTTTCTGCAACTTTCAACTACTTCTTAACAATCGAAATCTTAGCAATCTTAAGTATATGTTGCTCAATTATCAAATCCCGTTATTAATCTTGAGCCTCAACCAGTTAATTATATGTCTTAATTTCCTAGACTCCCCTATTCATGTCCTGGTTACCTGTAGTTTTATGGAGTTAGACCAGTACTTTGTGAGATACAATATAGTTCTTTATTATCTAAAACATGGAATAACCATTTTTCAAATATATGAAACACATACAGAAACGAACACCTTAGTACTTACCACAAATTTCAATTTCATATAGAAGTACCTTATTGTCAAACCAAATCTCTATTAACATTGAGAAATGTTTTAACAAATAAGAATAGCAAAGAGATTTAGAACCTACCGTTGTCTACTCAAAAAAGTGTTGCTATAAATTACAATATCAAATAACTTCATAAAATTAAATTATCTACCAGCTCTTGACCTTGTGCTACATACTACAAATTATCTATTGATTTGAATCAACTAAGCTGTCACATTTTTGCTTGCTTTTTTTTCTTTGCCGTCTTCTTTAAGCTTTTGTATTTGAGTCATCCTAAGAATTAATATATTACATTTACATGGACGGTGATGAACCTAATGTAACACGAAAGGGTAACCTAAAATTCAAAGTTTGGAGTACATAAACATAGATTTTTGGGGGACGAATTAATGTGACCCACGTTTCAGTGCCTTTGTTATAAGTTAGGTATCCTTGGACGACTAGTTTTTTCTACGTAATTTTTGTCACAACAACCAAAAATATAGAGAAGCTAGAGTTTCAAAGGAGTTTAATTACGAGAACAAGTTAGCTGTTGTGGATAATCTCTAGGAATCTACTTTCATAAAATAACATAATTTGACAAATACATGGCAACTTCAAGGAAACCTAGTTGGCCACTACCTATCATTGAAACAACAAGCCTTGTTTGTGTAGTTTAATAATTCTGATCGAGTCAGATTCAGGATGTTCCTTGTTCCTCTCACACATCAATTTGTTTCAATGTCTCGACAGTGGAGTCACAGATAATTTGCTAGTCATGACTTTGTCCCAATTAACAAGGAAATTTCATTGGAGTACTTGATTAGCTATTCCAATTAGTTGACTCTTGGTAGCTTGTCTAGAAAATTGCAAAAAAGACAACCCCAATAATAGAGTGACATGTGAGTCGTAATTAAGTTTCACGTAATTAGTACTCTTTATGCAACCCGATGTACTTGCAAGTGAATATTACAGGTCCATCGTTTTCGAAGGTGAGGGAAAATGTGGTACTCTTTATGCAACCCGATGTCCTTGCAAGTGATAATTACAGATCCATCTTTTTCCAAGGTGAGGGAAAATGTGGTGACATTGCGTTGGCAAATGAGATACTTCCAAGCTGACATACGTGGCGTTCACCTTAGTGCCACTTCACATTAGTGTCCACATCTTGTTTATGTGGTCTATAATGAATAGTACCTGTTCCTGTAATTATATCTGGACACGGAACCTGGCCAGGATAGTTTCATCATTCATGTATAGGTGTGATAATTGATGGGCATTCTAGGCGTGAAAAGCTGACTAGAGATACCGTAGATGAGAGTGTCAACGGAGCCAAATAAGCCAGAGGAAGTGCGAAGAAGAACTTCCTATCTGTCATTTGATGTAAGCATATATCTTTTCTAAACCAAAATATTAGCAATTGACTTTTCTACATGAACCAACACGCAATTCTACTTCAAGTTTTGTATGTATATATCAGATTCTCTGAAACCCTTTTACAAGATAGCTGCTACATATCTCACATCTTCTTCGTTTTACTTGGGAACAACAGAAAATAATGAACTTGTTTCCGTCCTCGCTTCATTTACTCGTACTCTTCTTCTTCTTCTTCTATCAAGTTCCTTCGGCACAAAATCATGCATCAGACAATGAATACTCTCGCCACTCTGCTCGCAACATCATCTTTACTCCTCATAAGCTATCCGAAGCCGAACCTCAACAGGTCTCTAACTTTTTGTTTCAATATATATGAGATGATGTTACATGGGATATTGATGAAGTTCCGTATATAAATATACCATGTTCATTAACTTTCGTGTTTTCGTGATGTTATCTCAGGTTCACATTTCTCTGGTTGGTAGTGATGGGATGAGAGTTTCATGGGTTACAGACGACAAGCATGTGGAGTCAATAGTTGAATATGGAACGCAGTCAGGGAAGTACAATTCTATGTCAAAAGGAAACCAAACTCACTATACTTACTTTTTCTATACTTCAGGGGCAATACACCATGTAAAGATTGGACCATTAAAGCCAAGCACCACCTATTACTATCGCTGTGGAGGTTATGGCCCCGAGTATTCCTTCAGAACACCTCCTGCAATTTTTCCTATTGAATTTTCCGTAGTTGGTAAGTCTTGATCATCTCCCAGGGTTCTAATATACCCAACTGGAATTTGAATCTAAAACTTTGGAGCTAGGATTGTAACACTTGAAGTTTTTTAATGTAAAAATAAACCAGCAGTTCTGCAATTAATATTAAGTGCATGAAAATGAAATACAAGTCTAATTAGGTTAGGACGTTGGTTATAGGGATGTGACTCCATATCCAAGTGATACAATAATTCTTCTAGACAGCATCTTCCTGCGTCAGTTGGTTGCTAGTTTAATTTTTCAAGTATAAGCAACACCTCCAACAAAGGTGTATGAGAGAAGATTGTACATGTATCAATCAGAATAATTAGCAATCTTGGCTTGATATGTGAATTTTCCACTTCTGAAGACGATAGCATGGTGCTTGATAAAGTAACATTTCACCAATCCCCTTACATTAAAAGTCCATTTTAGCAGAAGCTTCGTACGTAGCTCCAACTAACTATGCAATGTTGAAAAACCGAAGAACAAACATAGAGCTAACTCGAATAAAACCAATTGTCGCAGGAGATCTTGGACAGACAGAATGGACCAAATCAACATTGGAGCATGTCAACAGTTACGACTACGACGTACTTTTGCTTCCAGGTGATTTATCATACGCTGACACCCAGCAGCCACTGTGGGACTCATTTGGAAGACTGGTGGAGCAATACGCGAGCCAAAGGCCATGGATGGTGACAGAAGGTAACCATGAGATAGAGACCTTCCCAATTCTAATCCCGCAAGGCTTCAAAGCCTACAATTCAAGGTGGCTGATGCCGTACCAAGAGAGTGGATCGTCTTCAAACTTGTACTACTCGTTTGAAGTTAGCGGTGCCCATGTTATTATGCTTGGTTCTTACACGGATTTCGACGGTGACTCTGATCAATATAAATGGCTTGAAGCTGATTTGAGCAGAATCGATAGGAAAAAGACGCCGTGGATTGTTGTGTTGTTGCATGCACCATGGTATAATACTAATACTGCACACCAGGGAGAAGGCGAAAGCATGAGACGAGCTATGGAGGAGGTGTTGTATAAGGCTAGAGTCGACGTGGTCTTTGCTGGGCATGTTCATGCTTATGAGCGATTTGTATGTCCCCTTAACATTGTCTTTAAGATTTAAAAATTGTGGTGCCTCGTTCTCGTCCCTCATTGGTCCACTATTATTTGCTTTGCAGACCAGGATATATGACAACAAGGCTGATCCATGTGGCCCAGTCTACATAACCATTGGCGATGGAGGGAATCGTGAAGGCCTGGCACTAGAGTAAGTAATATACATCCTTGTTAATTTACATATGAAAACTGATTATGATATTTTTAATGTTCTTCTTGTGATTGTTTTGGAACAGGTTTAAGAATCCTGCTTCTCCACTCTCGCTTTACAGGGAGGCCAGCTTCGGACATGGGAGGTTGAGGATTATAGATGAGACTAGAGCCCACTGGTCGTGGCACCGCAACAATGACTCCAACTCCGTCGTGGCTGATGAGGTGTGGTTGGGTAGTTTAACCAAGTTCCCACAATGCTGGGGAGTTGGCAACGGCAAAGAACCACCATCTTCTGCCAAGGATGAACTCTAAATTTACTTGGACAACGACAATCTCTTCAATGAGGACCTTTTAAGGTACCCCTAGTTGAAAGCTTTAGGTTAGCCTATCTTAGTCTCTCTTCTTTTTTTTTCCCCCTTAATCGAAGTGATGCAAGAAACTCCAATGTAGAGTAGATAAAAAAAAAATCCTTGTCTTTATGTATTTGAATGTATAGTCTTTTAAAGCTTAAAATCTCCCACTACTCAAAGGATAGATATTAGATATTAAGCAAAATCCTACATTTCTGGATTGTTATAAAACAAACCTCAACCTAAGACACAAGGAGTTTCATATGTAAACGCGGATTTTGCAAGAGAGAGTCCAATTGTTCTTGGTCAACGTTAATTTCAACTAAGCAAATTGTATAATGGTGAATCTGATGTAGTTATATCATAATAATTTCATATCTATTAATCACAGTCCACGCCATATTAATTCCATTTTAATCATTATTATGATATTCATAAGATGGAATATTAATAAATAAAAACTAAGATAATATCTACCAAAAAAATGAAAATCAACAACACGAAAAAGAAAATAATAATGAAATAAAAAATAAGAATGAAAAGTGAAAATCGGAATAGTAATAAAATTATTGATTATGCATGTTTGAAATGATATCAAACAAATTAATAATTATGCTAATATTTGGTATTAAATATTAAAAATAATAATGAGAAAAAATTTTAATCACATTTGCATTTTATTCAAAAAATTATTTGGTATTGAATAATTAAAATATTTGTATTTTATAAAAATTTCAATGAATTATAAAATTTTAATTTTTAAATAATTACGAATGAATTTAATAAGAATATTAATGTAACAAAATAAAATAATTGTTAAAAATATGGTATTATTAATTTTGGTAATAATATTTCAATATTTTAATAATATCTCTTATCTCTTTTTTTATATTTGATTAAAGCTTCTATTATATACAAACTAAATTACATAATTATTATTTTAATAATTTTTATAATTCTCAGTTTCCATTAACTATATTACCTCTACACATTCATATAAATAATTTGATTCATATAAAATGAAACCACGAAAATAATAACTCTAAGCTTTTACGTTTTTTTTCCTATTTTCTGTCGATATCGACATGACCAATTAAAAGTTAACGAAGGCTGCCAGTGTCCGTTCTTTATCAACCACAACGAAAGATAACAAAAATGTCATCAAGGAACAATAGGCCAATTCCATGACAACCTAATAATTAATTTTTCTTTCCTTTATCACTTTGATAACAATGTGTAAAGCTACGACAGGCGACCAATACAATACGCACCAATAGTTGAAAGATAAAAGAAATATCTTTTAAAAAAATAAACCATGTTTTTACAAAGTAGGAAAATGCGATTAGCAACCTTATCAGATCTTGGCAAATATAAAGGATCTTTTATAATACTAGAAGTTTAAATAAAATAGACAAGTTTATCCATCGCTTCGTCGTTCTGTTTTTGTGCCATGAACCCCGATTTTGATCGTGGGCACCAGTTTCATGTGTGGAGTCAACCACCGAAATCTATCAACGAGTCACCAAATCGACGGATGATATCAAATCCTCTCGAGTTTCTGAGCTATGACGAGAGGATTAGCCTTCGCAATCTCCTCTCTCCCCGCCTCCTTGAAATCATAATTGTAGTTGTGCTCTTCCGGGTACCTGTGGGCCCCACATAACGTCATCCCACATCTACACTTAAACCCAATCAACCCGACCTGTTTCCTACACACAGAGCACTGGCTCAGTTTTTGTTCCACCAAACCTGATAACTTCGATGTTGACGGCTGCAACTCCAGTACGTTGATCGCGGGAGAACCAGATTGAGAATCGACAGCCAGCAACGAAGACAACGGCCTAGAAGCTGATTGAGTCGTTTTGTTGGGAGCCTATTGCTGTTGCTTAAGTCGATAGGCCATGTAACATTGGGAGCACAAGTTCATCGTCGCCGGACTCCCAAAAAAGTCGCAGTTGTTCAAGCAACGGTGACTTTCTGGTGTTTGGCATCCATGCTCTTCTGCCATGTTTACCCAATCCTTGGATGTCCAACTCTAACTTTAAAATACAACGATTGTTTCTAAAAAGTAATGACTGTCAAACAAAAATTACACCAAAAAACAAAAACAAATCCGTCAAAATCATCTCAAAGATCGATAAAATTCAGAGATTCAACAATCACAAGATATAGCTGAAACGAGGTAGACGGATTGATTTTCAAATTTCTTATAGTTTCTCATTGATTTTGTAGGCAGCCAAGCAGAACCAAAATAGAAACCCGAGAAAAGAGAAGAAAATACAGAGATAACATATCATTACTATTAGGAAATAAAACTATTTCCACACAACTAGAATGTCAGTAGAACAAACACACAACATAAAATTTGATAACGGAGTTCGGCCAAATTGTGCCTACGTCTCCGGAGCTACTACACACCTTTTTATTAGGGAGAAAAACAACACTTACAAGTGTTTACACTCAACACTCAAACTCACTAGTGTTTACACACTCT
>JANSVA010000004.1:33789512-33802436 GCA_025504915.1 Erythroxylum reticulatum
AACCATCCCGCAATAATTAATTTAATATAAAAGTTATAATAGTCATTTATTATATATTATATTTTATTTCATCTTTTTTTCAAACAACACAATCCTTCCATCATTTTTAAACAAAATTTCACTATAATGTGATTCATTACATTTTAAACTGTTATGTTCCTAGTCTATTCTATTAATTATCGTTCAATCAAACATGGCTGATAATTTTCGGGCTTAAGATTGATAACGTACGTTATGTTTCATGGAAAGTGGAATCTTCCCACCTTTCAATGTCCTTTTCAAAAGAAGAATAAAATCTAACAACGGCGAGTCCAAAGTAATTGAACTTTCCTCTCGGACGAATCATTAGAATAGATACTCGTTCCTACAATCCAGACGCTGGTTCAACTTGATCCAAATAAAGTTACGTAGACTGGTGGATTGCACGCAGTGTTTGCTTTCCAAATAAAGATCTGTCCTCCTTCCCAACTCACAATTTCATTTCACTGTCTACGATGGCTCCAAGGGGACATGGACAACAAAGCCTTGCGACGTGTGGTATCTTTCAGTCCAAAAACAAGGAACTTCTTGCTGTTCTGTGGCAAAACAGGACACCCTACTGCTGTCCAACTTGTCGACTTCCTTGTATATATATAATAGGAGTTGGTTTTGTTTCACATAATGGACAGGCTAGTGAGGCTTTGCTACTCTCGAAGAGATAAAGAGGATATGCCTGTTTCCTAGTTCTCGAAGAGCATTTTTATGGACTGCCTACAGCTTGTGCCATCTAATTCAGGACATCTTATGATGAATATTCCTATATGAAATTAAACAAACTTAATTTAAAAGATTAAACACAATTTTGACCAACTTCTTACAATCACTGGTTCTCTTGCCCATATCTGAATCCATCTTAGTCACTTGTCTTTTATCACATTATTGTGTTATTGTATTTACTGAACTCATAAAATACAATAACACTTTTTTTTTCCTACAAAAAAAGTGTTATTGTATTTTATGAGTTCAGTAAATTATTTATAAATGAATTTTTAATAATAAAGAAATTTATACCCATTATTTTTAGAATAAATATTGAATAAAATTAAAGTGTATTTATTATACTATTGATCTAAATAAGTTATTAAATGAATTACTCATTCTTATTTAAAAATTTTGATAAATTTAATTTTTTAGTATTAATTGTTTATGTATAAAATGACTTATGAAGGTATGATTTTAAAAAAAGATTTATAAGAATATGATTATTAATATTTCTTAGAATATTCTCATAAGAATTTATATTTTAGATATTTAATTTTACAAAAATTAAGTTTATAACTATAATAATAATAACAATAAATAAAAATAAATATTATTATTACTACAACTTTTTTTCTCCATATTAGTCTAGTTAAAGTTTGATGAAAGGAAAACAATAACAAAGGATAACAGTTTAAGTAATTTGTAATAATTTTGGACACAATCATCTTTTAATTTATTAATTTTTCAATCGTTAGAACAAATTATTTTATGAACATTGGATTAAGTTAAATCCTCCAACCAATTCAACTGATTACTAATTATGATTATTAGTGGTTTATCAACAAGCAAGTACCTTTCAATATTTCAAACAATAACTGTCATTTACCAAAACAAGGCCTTAAACTTTAATATAGATTTTACACAATCCTATCATACAAGAACATGCATACATAAAAAATATATGAATTATTTTTTAAAATATTCGTAAAAGTTTAAATATATACAAAATCTATTATTATGAATTAAATTTCAATATTAACATCCATTTACAGAATAATTTCTATTATCATAAAATTTAAGAATGAAGCCCTTAAATATTTTTATAATATATGAATAAAATATTATTTTTTACTATATATTTACTAATAAATTATGTGGAGTAGGCAATTTATAAGCATGGAAGCCTTCAAAATTTATTCAAGATCTTGGGAAATCTCTTAAGATACCCATAAAACTAATGGACAAATGTCCCAAATCATTTTAAAATATTTTTAAAAATATTTGAGATCGTTGGGAAATCCTCTTAAGATATACCCATACGATCCTCTCCTTATCATATTATCAGAAAATCACGACAAAATCCATGGCCCCACAAGATTTTGTGATTGTAATAATCAAAGAGGAACCGGAAAATATTCAGATGAAGCGGAATATACCCACGTTTCACAGAAGGATTGGTCAAAGTCCCAGAACTTTGTACATTGTTTCTTCGTTCGTTAAAAAGCCATCGGTCACATGCAATCCCAAAATCCACCAGCCAGCGAGAACATAGGTTGTCGCGTTGTCGTCGTGCGGTGGCAGCTCTGCTTCGCACCGGCGTCTCCGTCGTATCTTCCGTCCCCAAAAACCCACCAGCCAGTAACGCTTCCCGCTAAGCAGTCTTTGTCTTTGGCCAAGTATATTCTTCCTTTCAAGTTAGACCTTCATTTTAATATCCATATCTACTACAACTGTGACATCTTCTCCTTCTGTATATTTTTATATAAGAGAGATAGGGATAGAAGACAGATACTGATTGATTGATAGAGATTGAATCTTGATTGCTGTTTCACTGCCTGAAAGCTTCCTTTAGTAGATATGGGGGGCGTGTCAAAGAGAATGAACGGTCTGCACGATGGCGTGTTGAATCCTTCCAAGCTCATTATCGATACTGATCCTGGGATCGGTGAGTTTTTCTGTTTTACTTTTTGTTACCCTGTTTCTTGGATGCAATGTATGAAGAGAAATTGCGTTTTGGGTTCTTTCGCCGAAATTTATGGTAAAAAAAAGTGTGTACTGATGATTTAGTAATGTTATACACGTGATTGTTTCGTACAATGAGTGGCTTTTCTTCCTCGAGTTTAATGTTGTTTGTCTATGCGTTTCTTCTCTTCTTGGATTCTGGGGATATAGGATTGAGGGAGAAGTATATAATGTGATTGGTTAAACGGCCCGATGTTCCTTTGCTATTGTAATCCGAAAAGAAAAAGAGTGCAGATTAAGATTTGAAAAATCGTCTTCTGGTTATGGTTTTATCAATTTCGTGATAATTTCATTTCTCCCCTTTTAAAGTTCAGATATAGTTACAGAACTTGAGGGGAAAACAAAGATGTGTACTTCCTTTTTTTTTCTCACTTGTCTGCCGTGGCTTTTAAAAGGACGTCGAAAATGGATTTTGAATTCGCTAGCCAAGATTCATGTTCCATTCACTTGCATCATCTACATGAACTTTATAGGACAGAATCAAAAGAATAGGGACATGTAAACTTCACTTGGCTGCCATTTGCCAGGAGCTTGAAAAAGATGAAATGATTCCTCCAACTTTTGGAGAATCTGGGTTTTCAAAAGTTTTATCCTTTCCCAGGCATCAATAAAGGGTGCTTTTTTGTTTCCTGAAAGTTGTACGTTCCAAAATCTGTTGTTTTAGTTAGGTTGCGAATTTATGATGCTGAATTAGTTTTGTTAATCGTGCTTGTTGTTGACAGATGACAGCATGGCAATCTTGATGGCATTTCAGTCTCCAGAGCTGGAAATCATAGGGTTGACAACGATATTTGGTAATGTCAACACAGAGGATGCCACTCGCAATGCTTTGCTTCTGGTATGTGCGCCTAATTAATTTGTCTTCTTTCAGAGTTTTCATATACGGAGGACACTTTGATGATCAATTCCTTCTTATAATGTGCAAAAGGATAGTGTGAGATCGCAGGGCGGACAGATCTTCCTGTGGCTGAAGGCAGTCGTGAACCTCTGAAGGTAATTGTCTATATATATCTACTTGACTTAAGCTGCTAAGTTTATGGTGAAGTTGGACTTATATAGTAGCTTCAGTAACTTTAAAATATTTTATTTCTTTACTCTTAGTGTTTTGTTGGAGCCACCTTTTGCTGCCAACTTCCCGAAAGTAAAGCAAGAAATAAGGGCATCACTATAAAGAATTTGATTTTTAAAAACAGCGATACATTTGGTGGTAACATCTTAGTTTTGAACAAAATAATTAGTTTTTGGTTTTGAAATGGGGCAAAGAGTATCTTTTCTTTTCTTTTGGAAAGTAATGTATAGCACGAAGCTAAACACATTCTTTTAATTATATATTCTGTATGAGTCAAAAGGTGGCAACAAATCGAAAAGTATTCTTTTACTTAGCAAATGAGACGTGCAGGCTTAGTGGTAAATTATGCTATTGTGAAATCCTTTCTTTTATCACCCTCATCAAAAGGAAGAAAGGAAGAAGCAGTGACACCTGGCCAAATATGAGAATTTCTGTTCCTTACCCTATTTATTTTTCCATACTTCTTGGGCATATGCCTTTGACTTGATCTTGAATAGCTTCTCTATTACATTGATATGTAGCAAAAAATCTAAACTAATATTCTTCAGTGATCCTTTCTGTTAGTATTGCTCTCACCTTGTTAACTTTCTAATATGCATCAGCTCATGTTTTCTTATTTTTAAACCATCCCTTCTGCTGGTTAGGGAGGAAAGCCTCGTGTTGCTGATTTTGCTCATGGTTCTGATGGATTAGGCAACATATGCCTACCTTCTCCTAAAGCAAGGAAATCTGAGAAGACTGCTTCAGAATTTTTGGTTGATAAGGTCAATGAGTACCCTGGTGAGGTATCTATACTTGCACTAGGGCCACTAACTAACCTGGCTTTGGTAAGTTATCAACTCCAGTTTCCTTCTGCAGTAAATAATTTTGAATTTCGTGATTGAATAACATTGCTGCTCCAATATCAGGCAATCAAAAGAGACTCTTCCTTTGCAAGGAAAGTGAAAACTATTGTCATACTTGGAGGTGCTTTCTTTGCTTTGGGAAATGTCAATCCTGCGGCTGAAGCAAATGTAAGTTTTGTTCTCAGTTATTGAAAATACATGATGCTATCTGAATTTGGTTTACTGTTGTCTGTAGAAAACAAATAAAAGATCTGATTCAGGTTTCTGCTTCAATTAATGTCCTAGAACTCGTTTCTAAATCTCTTGCTTTGCTAAATTTTTTTAAGGAAGCTCTACTCAATTCAACCAGGTTTGGATTTATCTTGGTAGTTTACATTCTGCTTCTGCATAGTGAAGTAATTGTAGTTTGAAAATTTCGAAGATTTAATGTTTTGCTTCATTTGGAAAAATTACCCAAGTGCGTGCTATACAAGCTGATGATTTAGGTAACTTACAGATTTTTGGAGACCCAGAAGCAGCAGATGTAGTGTTTACTTCTGGAGCAGGCATCACCGTTGTTGGAATAAATATCACAACCCAAGTTAAATTTACAGGTGGAATAGAATCTTCACATGGATGTCTTATTACACCTTTTATGTAAAAGCTCCCTTTGATGGTAATAATATTTATGCTGAAATACAGATGATGACCTTCAATCATTAAGGCAATCTAAAGGGAAGTATACTCAAGTATTATGCGATATGTGCAAATTCTATAGAGACTGGCATGTGAAGTCTGATGGTGTATACGGTAAGCACGTGGGATAATTGACGTTCTTAACGTGGTGAGGTTTGATTTTGTTGTGGTTGCTTCTTTTATTTCTTGCAGCTAATGACTCTGAATGTGGTTTCAGGGATTTTCCTCCACGATCCTGTAAGCTTTGTGGCATTGGTACGCCCCGATCTCTTCACTCATAGGAAAGGGGTTGTGAGGGTTGAGACACAAGGCATCTGTGAGGGACATACACTGATGGACCAAGGATTGAAGAAGTAGGTTTGAGTTTTGCTACACTTTTAGTAGGTTTAATTAGTTTGGTTGTATTGTACTATTTATGATGCTGTGATTTGTATGTAGATGGAACTCAAGCAACCCATGGTCAGGATATTCCCCTATTGCTGTTGCTTGGACAGTGAATGTGGATGAAGTCCTTGATTATATTAGAACCCTACTGTTGAAACCATGAGAGCTTCTTGTTGGTACTACAAATTATGGAAGATGGCGGAAACTGAAAAATGAGATTGAGCTGCTTGTGACTTGTCTTTAACCCTATAATGACAATCAAAGTTCTCGGGTATTAGGGCCTTGGAAGAGGTTGGTCTTACTGTGACAAAACATTTTCTCGAATTCTGTACGGATGTGAGAAAGCATTTCACTTGCTTCCTGTTGACCCAGAATAAAGAAATAGTGGATTGTTCTCCATCCTTGAATATTAGATAATTTCCTGAGTTCGGTTATTGCAACTATTGAATTGACATAAATTTCACGGAACCTGTACAACATTAGTGGCTATCTATTTCACGGGCGAGTACTTGGAAGCCAATTAAATCGTGACAAATGGCATCAGTTTATATCTTTATTACCATTCATTTATTCTCTCTTTGGAATTTCCTTTCTCGGGGCCTCATAGCTTGTGACTCGTAAGATGTAACGACCGCGAGTTACGACTTCAATGACCCCAATTCGGCGATTAAGTAAACGACAGGAACAGGTGCAGCAAGGATTATGCAGTACCCAATATACCAAAATAGCTGACCACTTTATGTTGCCTATAGGAGTGCCGTGCGGAGGCAAGCAAAAACTCGGCAATTTGTGCCTTGTTTACGTTGACCTGAAGCCAGTCGACTCACATCTTTCGACACTGCCCTGAATCATTAGGAAACTGTTTATTAAATAACCGGTGAATTGTCAAAGACATACTTGACCATTGAAACTTAAAAGTCAACACGCTTGATTAATGTTGGAAATAAATGCAAACAAGTCGACGTTATGGACGTAAGAAACTAAGAATGAGAAAAGAAACCCAAAAAAACAGTTAAACCAACTCCGAACTCTATGTTGAAGAAGAAATCCTGATCTCATGCTGACACTCGACCTACCACACTGAAGTTTGAAGCAACCCGCCAATAAACCACACCCACTTCAACCACCTGATAAATTAAGTAACGCTTTCTGTTATTTAACTCTCTCCTAGTAGACATCATTGCCAGTTCAAGAAACCTCGAGAAACTACACACCATATGTAACAGATATCAACTTCTTGCAGAAATATCAAGAGAAGATCAGAAGCTGGTTTGATAATGGTGAGTGCTTCTTCATCAACTTTGATGGCCGAGAGGATATCATGTTACTGTGCTTTGTTCATGGCGGTGATGATGGTTCTAAATTGCTGTGAAATGAGTGAAAGTGAGTCTAGCGTGGTTATGTCGGCCCACAGGGACATGGGGAGCAAGCCATGCGACGAGATTTATGTTGTCCGAGAAGGAGAGACGCTACAGACAATCAGTGAGAAATGTGGGGACCCTTTTATTGTTGAGAAGAATCCACACATTCATGATCCTGATGACGTTTTTCCAGGACTTGTCATCAAGATCACCCCCTTCCAAAGCTGAATTGCATATTGCTAATGCGCCTGTTGGCTTTCAGTCTTCAGAAGCAGGTTTAAGGAGTTGTATTATCTAGAAGAGCTTGTTTCCTGTTTTATTTTTGATGAAATGGTAAGCTGATAATGTAATCAGCTTTTAGTAAAAATTCTGTTGTCCACCTTAGTTAAATTAAAGTGACAGTGAAGCAAACTATAGTTGATTCAACGCTTTAGCTTAGATTGCCTATTTCATCAAGTTCTAGAGAAGTTTTCCAATTATCGTTACCTTATTCTGATAAACCATTTTGGTATGGAACCAAGGAATGGTCAGAATCTGTGTTAGAAAAACTTTAGGAGCTGGTGTAATTGGGTGTTTAAAAATTATATGATCTCTTGGGGACTACTGAAGCGCAACAAAGAACTTGCTGTTGGCAAAAAGACAAACTTGTCAAATTAGTAAGGTATTCATCTTTTACAATGGCTGAAAGGCCTTAATTAGTGTGAAAGTACCGTGCAAATTATCTATAAAATCTTGTGCAACAAAAATGTGAAATAGGACAATTCTAGAATTTAGTTTTAGCTATATTTTACTTGAAGGTTTCCTAAAGATATCTAAGAAATCCATCCTAAAGAAGTTAAAAAGTGCATATTGCTTAAGGTAACATCATTTATTTCTGTCAGAACATAACCTTCGTCTTTTTTTTTTATTCGAAAAGGAGATAAATTAATCGTAAGTAACTAGTCGGGGAAATGATACCCCCAAAATACCTTCTAGTAGAATAGACAGGCTACCTACAGGTGGGTTCTGAAATATGTGAATGCCAAGTTCAAGAGAAATGGCATAGTTGGCTAGCCAATCTGCAGCCCAATTAGCCTGTCATGAGACATGCCTTACTTTCACAATCCAACCTCTGGCTATCAAGTTTTGGATCCCCAATATTAGGGAGTTAAACCGGATGATCTGAGTCGTAGGGGATGATAAAATGTTGATAATTATCAATGAATCTACTTCTAATTTTACTCACCGATATCCAAGATCCCATGCAAGTTGTAGACCTGTGAAGACCCCCATAATTCAGCAGAAATAACAGTGCAAAATCTAATATTATGCGTGAATCCACCTATCTAAGATCCTAAATGGTCTCTAATGATGCCTCCAGTTGATGCCTACGAAGATGCCACTTTATAAGCACTATCCATATTGACTCATATCCAATTAGGTGGAGGAGTGCTCCAACCCACAAGGGTTTCTACCTGCATCCTTGGACAAGACAATGCTTCGTCGACTATTTCTTTGGTCTGATCTATCGACTGGACCTATTCTAACACTGTCTACTGGGGGTTTGTAGGCCATGAGAATTGGTCATCGAAAATAGTTTTATTCTGCCAATACCATACAAACCAACAAGCCATAATACTAGCGACCATTGGAACCCATGGATCTGCGTGTCTTGTTTTAAATTGCCTAATATCCAACTGTTTATAGTTTCTCCGAAAAATTCATCTATGTTTGCAACGGTAGACAATTTATGCCAGAAGTTGCAAGCTTTGCATCCGTCTCGGAATACATGCAAAAGTGTTTCTGGTTCTCTACAACCCTGACATGTGGGATCTGTGGTTAATTTTCTGATGTGTCGTTGGTAGTTCGTGAGAAGACAACCACGAGTCATAAGCCATAGAAATGTTTTGATTCTTGACGGCCCCTCCCATTTCTAGAGTGTGGCCCATTCTTTGTCGCTACCATTGTCTAGTTGGCTATCAATTAAACTATAGGTGGACTTGGTAGAAAATAACCCATTTTGTGAAACTCCCCAAATCAACCGATCAGGACCCAACATAGAGGTAGGAGGTAGTGTACCTGCTATTTCTATGCATACCGAATTAGGGAGGAGTGACTGAAAGAGCTGCCAGTTCCATCCACCATTGGTATCTACAAAGAAATTAACTGTAAGGTTGTTTAAATTTGTCGGAATAGGTTGAATTGCACTGTATCTCAGAGGCCCAACATCGTGCACCCATACATCCTCCTAGAATTTAGTAGTTGCTCCATTGCCCACCACTCATTTAATTCCTCGGAGTACATAGACCCATACCGAAGCAATCCCTCGCTAGACTATGGAGCTTCCTGTAGTTGCAATGGAATTTGGTAATTGATTCTGATCAAACATATATTTTACACTAAGAACGTGGACCCATATTGTATCAGGTTTGGTGATTAGTAACCAATCGAGTTTTGACAGTAATGCATCGTTAGATACTCGGAGTTTCCTCAAATCCAATCCGCTTGACAGTTTTGGCTTGCACACCTAGTCCCAGCTGACTAGTCTGGTCTTATTTTGTTCCTCAGTTGCTTTCCACAAGAACCTACAGATGATTTTCACTAAATTGTCATATCATTGTCGAGGGAGATGTACTGTTTGCTTTGTGTAGATGGGCAAAGCTGATAACACCGATTGGATTAAGGTAACCCTACCGGCCAGCGAAAGGTGTTTTCCATTCCATCCATTAAGCCTCCTTTGCACATTGTAGATGAGATATTGGTAGGTCCGTTTAGAGCTATGCTTATGGATAATCGGTACCCCGAGATACTTACCTAGATCATTTGTACGCTGGAATCCCAACCTTCGACAAATTGCATTAGCCAAAGATCGTGATATATTTTTAGAATAAAAACACCGTGTCTTTGCTTGACTAACTTTTTGTCCCGACATCATGCAAAATTTGTGTAGGATGTCTTGAATGTACAACACCTAATCATTGTGGATTTTGGCAAATAATATTAGGTCATCTGCGAAGAAACGATGCGATAACTTGGGACCGTGTCTGTGATAGGTTTCCATTGTCCTACCTCGACCGCATGGTTGATCATATGGTCCAATCGCTCCAAACATAGAATAAATATATACGGTGAAATATATACGGTGAAAGTAGGTCTCCTTGGCAAATTCCTCGGGTAGGTTTAAATGACTCTGATAAGCCACCCTCCCATTTAACTTGCATGGAAACCGTGGTGATGTATTTTAGTATGATACATATGAGTGAGTCAGGTATACCCACTAGCTCCAGTGTCTCCTGTATGAACTTCCAGCTTAGTCAATCATATGCTTTCTCAAGATCGACTTAATTGCGATGTAACCGGAGATGCCTTTCTTTTTCCTCATAGAGTGCATCACTTCTTGTGCTATGATGATGTTGTCCGTAATATGCCGATTAGGAACGAAGCTACACTAGTTGGGGCCGACAATATCAGGTAGAGACGGTTGTATTCTGCAAACCACTATCTTCGCTATGGTTTTATAGATGACCGTAGAGAGACAAATGGGTTAGAGTTGTGTAATAGACGTAGGCGATGGGAGTTTAGGAATTAAAACGATTACAGTTTTGTTGATCTCCGTATCCTATGCTTCCAATCTGAAAATGCTTTGAATAAAGTCGACTATCGAAGGACCTACGATATACCATTGTTTTTGGAAGAAGATGGCATGGAATCCATCAATCCCAGGTGCTTTATTTGCCTCGATATCAAAGATGGCCTGTTTTACTTATGTCGACTATACCAAAGCTTGCATATTCAATTGAGTAGTAGAATGTAGGGCTGGAAACGTTCTCATGGGCAAGATCTGGACCTCGTAACTCTCCTCATCCGTGTACCATTGTTCCATGTATTCTTTATCCAAATTCCACAAAACGGTTGTATCTAAGATTAGTTGTCCCTCTTTATCCCTTAGAGCAATGACTTTGGTGTGTCGCCTTTTGGCCGTTATAGCGGCATGATAATACGCCGTGTTTCAATCTCCTTGTGTCAGCCATTTGTCTCTCGATTGTTGACGCTGAAATAATTCTTCCTCGGACAATACTTTTTTGAGTAATACCTCCAACTATGTTAGGAAGTCAAAGTGGCATACTTCAAGGGCCCGTTGTATGCCTGCTAGTCTGGATAAAAGTCTATGTTTTCTAAGGAATATGTTCCCAAAGTCCTCTCTATTCTAGTTCCATAGATGACTTGCAAATCTGCGCAGGGAACCATTAAAATCATTGTGATCCAATGCCTAGTAATTTTGTGTGACAGAGCTAAATGTTGCATTAGCTAACCAAGCGGCCTAAAATTGGAACGGTCTCAAAGATTTGGATCGAGGGCGCTATTGTCCAAAACTGATTAAAAGAGGTTGATGATCTGATTTTAGAAATGGGGGATGATGAACTACGGTATTGGGAAATAAGTTCTGCCAGGTAGTAGAGCAAAATGCTCGATCTAGTCTTGCAAATAAATGGCCCCTTCTTCATGTGAATCTTGATCCCGAATAACCAAGATCTAGTAGTTGACATTTGTATATGCACTCCTGAAATCCTCTGTTTACTATATACAACGTATTTGATCCTCCTCACCTGTCGCCTGGTTCTAATTTGGCATTAAAATCGCCTCCAATTGACCATGCTCTGTCAGTTACCTGCTTAATTTTCGTCAATCCCTGTCATAGGTATTTTTGATATGTGTATCGTGGACTTCCATAGATGGTAGTAAACAGAAATGTATTTCCATTGTGGTTAATAGAAATGTGTATAAATTGTCTGGTAGCTATGAGTATGTGAACTGTGACTGTCTCCCCCTATAGTATCCATATGCCACCCGAGTAACCTTCCGCTTCTACCTGGAATGATTTCTTAAACCCCAAGTTACAGATGGCTAGGTTAGTGCGACGTCCACTGATTCTTGTTTCCATCAGAACCACCAAGAATAGGTTGTAGATTCGAACGAAATGCAGTAAAACTGGCTTGAGTGCTTTCCTGCTCGCACCTTGACAATTCCAAGTTATTATGGACATAATATATAATAAAGGAAAGATTCCACCGTGCTTAGATAGAGGTGGGCCTATCATCTTCGATTATACGATCTGGTTTGTCCTTCTCCATGCACGGTGGAGATGATCCCTGTCGTGTTTCTAATACTATGTCTTTGTCGGCCAGCCCATCGTTTTCACTGTAGGGGTTTGGCGGTTTCGGCTGGATGCTAGATAAGTGTGGGGTTTAAGGTAGTTTGGAATGTCCTGTACCGCCTCATAACACCGTTGCACGATTCTCACACTCCATTACGTCTTCCTCGGGTAGCTAGTATGAGGGGTCTTAATAAAGTAGGTCGGTGTGAGAGATTATATTGATGGCAACATGGTTACAGTCGTTACGTGGTTGAGGGCTTTTAGCATGCATGGGTTCCTGCTGAGGTTGGTTGACGTTAGGTGCATCAGGGATATGTTAAGTCAAGTAGACTTCACTTCTATTAATTTTGATGACAATCAAATAATAATAATCTTAGAAATATATGAACTGTTTTAATAAGTTTGTTAAGTGTGCAGAAAAATGTAGGTAACACTTAGTCATCCCAAATGAAGAACAAACAACAGACGAAGTACAAATAACAGACAAAACACAAACAACAGACGAAGCGTAAACAATAGACAAAACACAAACAATAGACGAAGCACAATATTAGATGATACCAAAAGGAAGATACTCTAGAACGTTAGACAGTTAGTTAGTTGGAGTTAGTTACAGAACTCAACTAAATAATGGTTTCTTGAAGATTCAAGAAGCAGTTTTCAAGAAGACAGTGGAGACTTAGGCTATAAATA
>JANSVA010000004.1:33826360-33842379 GCA_025504915.1 Erythroxylum reticulatum
CCAAAACGGTACCCGGTATCTACTGGTACCGGTACAGTTCCGTTCTAGAGCTCAATCCGGTACTGAGCCCGGTACGGTATTCATATCTTTGGTTCCTTACGTTTCCAATTACCGTAACAAAGTTTGTCTTATTTCATTTTTAACAGATCACTAATTTTCATCACATGGTAGACAGATATGCATGGTTCTGTTTACAAAGATAAATGAGGAATATGAAATTTCAATTAGCATTATTGAGACAAATGAATAATAGATTGAGAAAATAAAATGTACTACTGAAGCTATAGGTAAAATTGTTATTACATATCACGTGGAAGGAATGATATTGCAAGCCTTTTTAAGATAAAAATTTGTTAGACTTCATAGCAATTGAAAATGTGAATCCAACCATTTGAATTGACAACATTTTGTAATAAACTTGAGAAGTTTAAGAAACTTATTTTCAGGACTAACCTAAGCTGGTGATTAACTAATGTATTATCTTTGGGCATATTGGTTGACCAATGTTTTTTAGTATGGTCGACCAATGTCACTTGAAAGTTGGCAAAAGTTTGTATTAAGAGTTTGTATGACATAGTAGTTACTAATGCTCTAGATTTATCAGCCAATGTTTAATTAAAGTGTGTAATAAGAGTTTGTATGACATTTAAGTTGACTACGCTAGATTGATCAACCAATTTCACTGTTTCCGAGTCATTACCATGACTAGTTTGTATGTCTAACAACATTTTAGAGTTAGTATGGGTATAAGATAATTGAGTATTTAGTTTTGTACATGTTGTTGACATTAGGTATTAACATATTTACAAAAGTTTTTAAACATTTACACGCATTCATTCATTGATTATGAGCACTTAAATATTAAAGTAAGAAAGCAAGGTTTTTCAAGTTGTAAAGATCAGTTAGGGCTATTTTTCTTGTACTTGTTGATACAAGAACAATTGTGGTTACTCTTTACCTTCAAAGAAAAGTTGAACAAAGGGTTACTTTTTATTTGAACAAAGATTTTTTATTAAAAGGTTCCTCTTCACCTAGTAAAAAGAAAAGTTTAGTAGAATCCTAAGAGAGACTTGGGGTGTGGAAGTAAGAATTGTTTGTAGAATCACTATAAAATTAGTTTGTAATTTCTCTTACATATACTCCTTATATTATTGTTATTTGTTTGATTAAGCTTTACTAAAAATTCATTTCTTTTACAAAATATTTTTAAATTTACCAACATCAAAATCTCCCCTCTTGGATGCCATTAAAGACTAATAGGTGGTACTAGAGTGAGTCTCTTTTATTATTATTTCAAATTCAAATCTTGAGAAAAAATCTTTATGGCATAATTAGGTGCATTTTTTAATGGAAATGATTATCTTTATTAAAAGGATAGAATTGAAATTTTCTAATAGTTAAAAGTGTTGATTTATGTGAAATTGTTTCTAATGGCTTATTCATTCCCATTAAGATCTTAAATGATAGAAAAGTTTCCAAATTGAAGGAAGCATGTAATCACCAGGATAAGAAACTAGTTTCCTTGAATAGTGAGGTATTCAAATTTTATTTTGGGCATGAGGAAGAAATAAATTTACTAGAGTCTTCATATGTGAAATGACTCATGGTATTTCACACATATTAAAAATTACATATGAGGTTAAAAATCACGTTAAGGAGAGCAAAGTGCACATCCTAATTCATCAATATGAATTATTTCAAATGAAATATGATTTATAGAAAATATACGATTTTAAAGGCCTACTTTAGGCATATACTAATGTTGAAATGGTACAAAAATTACTTAAGTCTCCTACAAAGACTCAGGAAGCTAAGGTGACAAAAATCTTAAAAGCAAAGGCCTCAGCATTTAAGGCTTTAAAAGAGGAGTCAAGTGAAAACAAATAGGCATCCTCTAGTGGAAGCAATATGGAAGCCATTGTTCTTATCGCTAAAAGATTCAAGAAATTTCTAAAGAGAAAGAATCATCCAAGAGAAAGATTTCAAAGGTAATTTTGATATTAAACTCTAATTAACTATCAAATTTTGATTTAGATGTAGGAAAATTAGTCACATGAAGTCCCAATGTCTTCTCCTTAAAGAAAATGACAAGTACGAGAAAAAAGGGAAAACAAAAACAAAGAATTTAAAGACTGAACTTGGGATGGCTCAAATGATTTTAAAAGTGAGCATTTGAAAGGAGAATTAGTTTATATATGCTATATGGTTAATAATAATGATGGTGTACTCTCTATATCTTGTGATATTAATGATAATGATGTTAAATTTCATATTATGAACTAGTTAAAAAGATATAAGGTAGCATGCAATTTCATTCACGTTCTACTATGCCTCAATAGCAATTTAGAAGCAAGAATTAAACTCCTACTTACGATAGGACTCATGTTAAATATAATTTTATGGAACATGTTCACATCCCTTGTAGGTATCAATGTAATCAAACAAATATGTCTCATATATATAACAATCCTATACCATATGACCATCAAAAAGAGAGAATCCAATCCTTATATTGCCTAAAGAAAAGCTTATTACCATTCATACATCTTAAAAACTCCTAGGAATGAATTTATTTTCAAAACCATAGGTCTCATTATGAGGGCATAAACCTATGTTATTTATATAACTTGACATGTCATTTTTTTTAGTGAACATATGCACATCGACAAGTTTTGTTTCTCAAAACAAATCTTGATGCGTAAAACCTTAAGGAAATGGGTTCAAAAGAAGTCAAAGGCTAATAATCAAGGTCTCAAGTTCATTTAGGTACCTAAAGTACATTGATTGATTTGTTTTATATTTTTCTCAGAAAAAGCATAACAAATCATATGTGAATAAAATATGCTAAAGGAATATGACTAGTAACGCATCACAATTTATAACTTTTAAAGACAAAGATGGATGATATGTTACATTTGGAGACAATGCCAATGGTAAGATAATTGACATTAGCAAAGTTGGTAAGAAAGAGCACATTATAATTAATAACATGCTTTTAGTTGATAAATTAAAGAATAATTTGTTAAGTGTGAGCCAACTATATGATAAGGATTATAAAATATGTTTTATGGAAAAATCATGATGTATATCTAAAATAATTGACAATAGCATTGTATTTTCAGATAATAGAGGAAATATATATACAATTGATGTTATGATTTCTCTAGCCAAAATATAAAGTGCTTAATGTCTATAGCTGAAGATGTATGAATTTGACATATGAGACTTGATATACAAGTAGGATTCTCATCTATAACCTCAACTCCAAGCAACTTGTCAATAGGCTTTCAAGTGTCAAGTTTGAGAAAGACAAGGTATATGGAGCTTTACAAATGGATAAATAATCCAAGACCCCTATTTAAAAGCAAAATTTTGGTAACTTCCACATAAAATTTTTAATTACGTTATATGGAATTGTTTAGCCATACTATAGTTGCTTGTCTAGGTGGTAAATTTTATATTTCTATCATAGTAGATGATTTTTTAGGTTCACATAAGTTTTATTCTTAACTATCAAAGATGAATACTTTAGGAAATTTATTAAACTTTTTAAGAGAGTTCAAAGTGAAAAGGAATTCTCCATTACATCAATCAAGTGTGATTACGATAGGGAATTTGAGAATAAAAGGATTGAAGCCTTTTATGAAGATAATGGTATCTTTAACAATTTCTTTACTTTTAAGACCTTTAAACAAAATGGAGATATTGAAAGAAAAAAGAACATCACAAGTTATGGTTAAGACTTTAATAAACAAATATGACCTTATAAAGTAATTTTGGATGAAAATTTCGCAACCATATGTTACATTTCTAATAGACTTTATCTAAGACCAACTTTGGACAAAACACCATATGGGCTTTAACACATGAAAAAGTCAAAATTAATTACTTTGCAGTTTTTAGTTATAAATTCTATATATTGAACACTAAAGATAACTTAAGATATTTTGTCTCCAAAGTGGATGAAAAGTTTTTCTTTTTTTTTCCTTAGCTAGAAAATCATATAGACTATCTAACAGGTAGAATATTATTAGTTAACAACCTACACATATTGTTTTTTATGAATCTAACCCTCTCACTTATAGGAAAATTTTTAATGATGATGACATAGGTCTATCCAAAGATTTGGAGAAATTGGTCCTTGAAGGGAACGATAATGATCACCTATATATGTCACATAAGCCAAGTGAGTGTACCATTAAACCAAGTGAAGGAAATAAAAAGAATAAGGAGATTCCAAAAGATTGGACTTTAAGAAGAATCATCACCTGAAATAAATTATAAGTGACGTTTAACAAAGCGTAATTACAAGATCATATCTTAAAGATATATCTCAACTTGTTTTTATTTCTCACATTATACATAAGACTATAGAAAATGCCTTTAGTGATGAAATTTGAGTTCTTAATATGAATGAATAATTGAACCAATTTCAGATAAGTAAGGTGTGAACTTTAGTTTTTAAACCTAAAGGAGAAGATCTCTTCTTTAGGATAGTTAAAGACCTAATCACTACCAGAGAGTAATCTGAAATGTTAGGATTATAAATCTCTCCATAGGATCTAGGAAACCGAGAACTCCAATCTGAATTGATAAGCTCTATCTAATTTTCTTGCTATGAGGAGATCACCAAATTGCTTATTAGTCCAAGTAAAACTAGGACCGTTAGAATTTAAATCATATAATTCACAATCCTCTACACACTTCCTAAAGTCACTCATACCATACTAAGAGGTTCAGCCTCATGAGAAAAATAAAATATCATTAAAGTTCCCAACTATAATCCACGGATGACTCCCAACACTGAGTTTGATATTAGAAAAAACAGACCAAATTTTTTTTCTATGATTAAAATTATTCGACCCATAGACAGAAGTGACAAAAAATGTTGAAGCACAGTTCATTGGGGTCACCTCCAAATGAATCAGTTGATCATTTATAAAAATAGGAGAACATAAAAAACGATCCAAATTCTAAGCTAACACTAACCTAGCATATGAAGCTTGATCTAAATTACTGTAGTAATACCATCTAGGAAAAATAGAAGAGCATATATTATTAAAAAAGGAACGAGACTTAATCCTAGATTCTATCAAACACACAAAAGAAACCGACAATATCTTAAGAAAATATTTCGTAGCTAGCTGTTTTTTTGAGTTATTGAGACCCCTAATATTACAAAAACCTAAATCCATCACATTATACAGAACTAGAACCCTACTACTTTTTTTCTCCTAGATTTCCTGCTCTTCCTAATAGTAAAATCCCCCTCTGCCCCTTCCAACATACTCAGAATCTGAGATTCAATAGAGCTTTTTGGAACCAAATTAGATTTAAGAGAGGAAATAGGATTACCTGTTAGACTCACAACAGGGCAGTCAGCATCTTCAAGGCATCCTTTGTAATCATCCTGCTTCTGTTGAACTTCTTTTCCCTTACTTTGCTGCTTGAGGATTTCAGAAAGCCTACTCTCTTTAGAACTTACTTGTTCCTTCTCAGGGCATTGGTCCTGACCACACCCCTATAGTTGGTTTACACATATAGGTAGTGAAAAATTCTCCTTTTCCAACTCTTGTTGTGTCCCAGTCTCAAACATACGGCCTGTAGGTTTCCATTCCTTCTTTTGTGTATAATTCTCAGGCTTCCATTCATATTCTATCTTAATTTCCTTAAAAAGAAACTTTTCCTTCTTCATTATAAGTGGCCAACTAAAAAAACGAAGGCCAACTGCTTTCCAAATCTAATTCCACACACATTCTAGCATATAGAATTCTAGACATCCTAACTATTTGGGTATCCATAACCAGAGATTGCCCCACTGCACTAGCTATCTTGCCCTATCCCTCATTGTTCCAGTATTCGTATAGAATGTTATGGAATATAGTCCACATCGGAGCATACCTAATCTCCTCCTGCCCACCAACATTCAAGCTCCATTTTCGTAAGAATAAGGGCTTCCCTTGGATATGTCAAAGGCCCTTCACCAAAACCTCATTCATACCAACCTCCAAATCAAACTTGAACAAAAACTTATTCGAACTAGTAATCAAAGTTTCAATTAAACCAAAAGCTAACCATGATTTAGAAAGGGCTCTCTGAACCACTGGGTAGGCAGGACACTTACCAATGAAGAAGCTTATTAGAGCATGTCGAAAATTTGCTGCACCTTTCTGCGTTAACTCTGGTAGAGGGATGACAAAATTTTGGTCATCCTTAATCTCTGAGGGGTAATAGGTCAATGCCTTAACATTCGAGGATTTCTCCACTAATTCAGAGACTACTGATTTTTAGGTTTTTGGTAGGATTTCACCGAAGCTCTAAGATCTTGAGTGTTTAAGGACGTCTCTGGTTCAGTTGACTCAAATGACTTTGTAGACTGATTTTGCACTTTTACAGTTGTCTAATTCTTAATAAGAGAAGGACTTTGATGATTCAGATCTATGTTTTGGATGAGATTAAGGTTTAGTGAAGCAGTCGAAAGGGAAGGTCTAGGTGATGGTATAGAGATTTGGGCTAGGGGAACGCGAGATGAGGAAGGGGAGGAAGAAGAAGTAGCCATGGATTAAGAGGGGAGTCAAACCACTGGCAATCTAAGAAGTTATGGACTCTCTTCTAGTCTCTCTCTCGCATCTCTCGCATCTCATATAGGTCACATTTCAAGTGCAATGTACTCCATCTAGAGAGAAAGGCATTTTAAGTTTTTCAGAGATAAAAAAAATACCAAAGATTAAGTGACATTTGAGTATCACATAGATCAAAGAAGAATTGTTAGTCAATCAACTGCACAAAATATATAGGCTTTATTTCACTTCCTCTTGGAAACAGGATCACTTGTAAACTCAAGACCTTGTGGAAGCTACTAAAATTTATTGTTTTCCTTTCTTTACACTGATCAGTTACTATTAGTGTAAGTGTCGTGACTTATCTGCTAATTTCTGCATACTATTTTCTTTAGTAGTGCACAAGTTGTCAACTTAACCTACATATGTATTTAAATAACTTGTAAAACTTTGTTTGTATTTTGGAAATATATTATTTCTTCAATTTTCTATAAAAATAAATGCAATAAAGAAACAAAAGAGTATAGAGATTAATGTATATAATGGTGGTGCATACATGAATATCAAGCAATTGAATAAGAACACCGTAATTAACAGTTCTATTGAAATGAGAGAGAATGAATTCATTTTTTATTATCGCATACTAACCCAACTCAAATTATATCTTTATACATCTATTTAAGAGTAAAGTACGTTTCAATTGCAAACATGTCCATTATATCTTTTCTAAAACTTGTATATCTCTTTCATGGCATTTCTAATTTTCTATGTTACTATTAAATTTGAGGTCTAGAATAATATATGTATCTTTTTGCTACAATATTACACATCATTTGTATCTGTTAGAATTCAAATAGTTATAAATAAGAAGATATCGAGTAGCCACTCGTTAAACTTACCATTTCCATTGTTTTTATATTGATAGTTAATATTATTATAATCAATGTATATTGCTTAAATAATTTCCACATGCAATATCAAAATAATTATCTATTTTCTAGTTGCAGGCTAAAGTATTTAAAATTTTGGACAATTATTGAAAGGACACAAGAACAATTTAGATTTTTTAGTAATTTACCAAGAAAATAGCTCAAACGTATTAACTAAAACAATTAACTGTTAAGAAAAATAAGAAAAGGAATGGGAAAGAGTACGCGCATGTCAATGGAAAGTACCAAGTCAAATTCCAGCCAACGAAACAAAAAGTCGAAGGTCAATTAAGGATGCTTGTGACATCCAATAGTTCAAGCACACAGCTTATGACAGTCGACATCGTCAAGTTCACATCAACTTTATCCACTTGGTGGTTTGCCTCAGTCTTCTCCCTCACCAATAATTCACACAGGTGATTCATGCCTTGGTTTAGGTGGCCATAACTAATCAATTCTAAAAAGCAACCTTGTTATAATAATGTAATCAATATTAGCTTCTTCCGTTCAAGAAACAACGCATTCCATAATTAACTCTTAAAAGCAAACCTTGCTACAAAATAATCAATCTTAGCTACTTTCACATTGGCATCTATATGAGTTCTTTGAAAAATCTAACATGGCGGAATGATTTGTGGTCAACATATACCATAACATGCTCCTATATCTTTTTTTTTTCTTTTTTAGTATATAATTGAAGAAAATATTAGTGATATTTATCATGTTAAGCTAAGGCAATATATTATTAGACCTTTTTATTAATTAGAGATAATATTGCATAATATTAAACTTTCTCAAATTTCATGTGTCAAGAAGATTTCCATTCAATATTATTGTTGTATCATATTATATATGATTTTAGTATTTCTCATGTTTGAGCCACGAAATAGCTTTTTTGTAAAAATATAAAAGAAGAGTTGTGTATAATTGATGTCCGTTTTTTTATTATCATAAAACAGAGAATTTTGTGCATGGGAGAGTGAGTTAGACTTTAGACGCATGAAAAAATACAAAAGGAAAAAGCACCAAAAGGGGCAGAAAAATCAGTTGCTAGTTGAACCTTTTGTTTTTCTCTAATATATATGGTTTCCCAATTTGAATAAGAATTGAATGGATAATTAAAATTTAAAAAGATTATATTTATAGAATGTGATTTAAAGAGTTGATTATAGTAGTGCGCCAACATAATTGATTATGATATTAATTAATGATGCAATTGCCAACCGTTCAAAAATGAAAATTACGAATAACTTGTCAATTTATTTATTAAAATAACTTGATTTATTTTAATAAAGCAAGGAATTTGATAGCCAATGAACAACAATACAGTACTGACATCAGCAAATGAACACCACCGGAGTCCCTTCTATTTATATAAAGACTCATTTATGATCAAACAGGCCTTGTAGCAAGCTTATCTTCTTTTTTCTTTTTTCCCCTTGGTTTAGAAACTTGAAATCTCCTATTATTATGGACGCCAAGCAAAAGCTGCTCTTAACTTTCTTCTGCTACTCTCTCCTTTTCCTTCTCTCAGGTTAATTTCAGATTTCCATCTTCTACGTTTATTTTCAAGTACTATTTCTTATTATATGCTGCTAATTGATTAAGGTTTTTAATTATGTATGTGTCTCCTAAAAAAACTCTGTTTCCTTTGCAGGGAGTGCTGGGGTTGATGGGTCATCGTCTCATCGCCACCACCACCACCATGGACATAGACATCTCTTCAAGTTCAAACCAAGTAAGCTCTTCGTCTTTGGAGACTCGTATGTTGACACAGGCAACAACCGAAAATCCAACGGCAGGTCGTGGAAAGCACCCTATGGAATCACATTTCCAGGAAAGCCAGCCGGCCGTTACTCCGACGGCCTCGTCTTGACCGATTATATTGGTACGTGTGTCCAATTTTTCCCTATCCAATGACACGTTCTTCTGTTCCTTTACCGTGTCTTTTTTTCTTTTCGTGGACGAACTTTAATAAGGCCAGCACATACGATATGATGGACTTTGCTTTGCTTTTACTTTCTTTAGCGAACAAACATAAGATAGATGCAAAAAATAAGTCTTTGTTGTGTCTGTCTTGTGGGTGCCGGTGGGTTCCAATTCAGTCCAGGCTTGTCAACTTTTTTTCAAGTGACAATTACTTCTGAGGGACGCTGAACACTTTGCCTGAACATGTCCGCATTATTGGTTCAAACTCTCTTTCATTTTTTATATTAATTTTCCCTTGATGTTCTTACTTTATCACATGATATGAAGCCTTTTTGCATTTCTGTTCATTCCTTTTTTTCCGATTGGTTTCAATAATATATTCCGTTGCACACAAACCACTCATTTACCCACTACCAGCTGTCTCATGTATATCGATCTTTACTTCTTTAGCTCATTCTTTACTGTTTTAATATATGTTTTTCATCAGCTTTCCTGTTGTCCTCCTGTAAGTTTGTCAGAGCGGCAATGATGAAGGTTGTAGATTCACTTTACTCCGGAGACTTGTGAAGTTCATATTTTCACTATTTGTTATAATTACTATGTCCATAAAAGTATAAATTAACTGTGCCACTGACAATCATTCCTCTAAAGTGAAAGTGGCGACCGAACCATCTGTCTCATCAATTTAAAAAGCAGCTTTGTATTTTATATGTACCGACTAATTAAACTACTGCAGCTAATCAACAACAACATTTTGTCCTTTTCTGTTTTGCGCTCTTCGCTGGCCATTGCGTTCGTCTGAGCTCAAATAGTGAAACTATTGAATATTATTCAATTATAAATGATAACTGGTGATTACGTATGCAGCTAGGTTTATTGGAATTAAGTCTCCCATTGCATATAGGTGGAGAAATTTGGGGGTGAAATTATTGAAGTATGGAGTAAACTTTGCGTATGGTGGCTCAGGAGTGTTTGATACACCAGTTCCATACCCAAACATGACCACCCAGATTGATTACTTTCAAGATATGATCAATCACAAAATCTACAGTTCTATGGACATAGAGGGCTCTGTAGCTCTCGTCTCAGTTGCTGGCAATGATTATTCTGCGTTCATCGCTCGAAATAGCTCTATTCAAGTAAGTTCCACGTACCCTTTTCGTCTTGTAAGTTGCTATCGTTTTTATTTTATTTCGTTCCAAAAATATCGTGGTCTTAATAGGGCTGTGATTCATGCTTTATACACAGGTTATGAAGTTTACAAGTAAGGGTTACATAATAATAATTTTAGTTGCTGGTTAAGTGAATACGCAACTTAATAAATGAAATTATTAAGTGAAAACAGAATGACGTATCAAATTGAATCAAACTAGATTGATTCGTTTAGGTGTGAAGTAACAACATCTCTTATTTGTCTCAAAGTTTATACCGGTATTTACTCCTAATATATTGCCAATTGTTGTAACCAAAGTTATTGTCCTTTCATGCGATATCAATCTATGTCAATCTAAGCACTTCTTCATCACAAAAATAATAAGCGCTTTAGAAACTATACAAATATGAAAGCAAATTCTTTTGCATGCTTTAGCTATTACTATTAATGGATAGTTTGTTGGACAGCATTATATGGATATCAGAATTTGGATCCTTATAATAATATTATCATTACCATGATAACATAGGCTATGCAAGAATTTATTCCGCAAGTGGTAAACCAAATTGCCTTGAACTTGAAACGCATAAATGATCTGGGAGTGAAGAGGATAGCTGTGACTGGTTTACAACCACTGGGTTGTCTTCCCAGCAGCACCGTTCTATCATCATTCAGGCAATGCAATGATACACAGAACGTACTTGTGGGCGTCCACAACCGATTGCTCCAGCAAGCAGTTGCCAAATTGAAATCCAATGCTACCATTGTCATGGTCGATCTTTATTCAGCGTTCCTGACCATTTTAGAGAACAAAGATGATCATCCAGGCAATCACATGTTTTCCTTAAAATTTTAAAATTTCAATGTATTAGACAATGTCAACCAAATTAACGTGTGCATCGCCTTTTTTTGTTGCTGTGTCTGTGCAGGAAGTTCAGAGTTTGAGAATCCATTAAAGCCATGTTGTGCTGGTGTAAACGCAGCCTCTTCATGCGCTAGTGTAGATGCGAATGGAACAAAACTATACACAGTCTGTGAGGATCCTAGATCAGCATTCTTCTGGGATTCAGTCCACCCTACACACGAGGGTTGGCAAGCTGTTTATTCAGCTTTAAAACCCAACCTTTTTCAACTTGTGGTTAATGTTCACTAGGAAACTAATCAACTTGTGCCTTAATTTGTGAATGCTTTGTTTATATGAGCCTCGGTATCTTCCATCTTATGTATCTTGTATTACTCATTTGTTTCATTGTCATCCTTTCTTCATTTGGTTGTCTCAGGGCTTGGGTCTGTTTAGGGCTAAAGATGAAATAAGATACGTTGGTCTCGTGCTTTTCATTACTATTTCCTATTTGCTCAAATGGGTTAAAGGCTTTGAGAATACAACTATGTTGCAACCTGAGAAATTTTTAGAAAAAAGGTTCATTACAATTAAAAAGAAAAAACAAATCCATGTCTAGAATGGCCGAATCCATGGTAGTACACAGAGATGGAAGCATTTGTGAAATCGGTTAATCATTTTAAGCCCGGTCCAGTTGTGCGGTCTTACTTTGATAACATGTATTAGTGTGCGAATACATTAGCATATGTAAACATATCAAGAGTCTGTCTTCTCAAGCTATAAGCAAATTAAACATTATATGTAAGTTGACCCCAAAAAAAAAAACATTTATATGTAAACTTCATCGGACTTAAAATTGGACATTTGCAAATGACCTATAAGCAAATTAAACATTTATAAGAGGTCCATCGGTAATTTAAAAGTGGTGCAAAGAAACGCTTCCTTTTATAAAGGACAAGGTGTTTATGAATTTACTTTGTAACTACCAAAAAGAAGCACATGATTCAAACATAATGTCAAAGGACTAGAATATAGAACTGAACCATTACTAAGTGCAGAAAATTGACAAGGTTATGTGGCCAGCAAACTTCTAGATTAATGTTAGGAGACGGATTTGCCTGAATAGTCACTCATCAAGTGTGATTATGACTTTGTTGATCAAATGCTTCTTTGTTGCTTTCCTTTTCGATTGTGTTCTCACGAAATATGCGTTCTCAGTTGTCACCTGAATGTTAGCTGGAGTAGATGGTGATGGAAAATTACTTACGAACATCTGGGTTGAGACATGGATGTGATCGTACGAATACGAACGAACTCAATCGATAGAAAGTTTTGTCCCAAGTAACAACATTTTCTTAATTTGATTCGTTACCAATTTGTCGTCCAACTCGAAAAATCTAAATCATCAGCCAATGTGCTTTTAAACGAGACAAGGACGTGAGATTTTAACTATTATCACGCCTCTTTTTACTGCCCTTGAGTTAACATACGCAGACAGTTGAAGCCGCTTAGTTTACTTTTCCTGCATTTGGTTTAGTTTTTTAAGACATTTATGACGAATTGAGCTTATATTGATACTTTTATTTTAATCATTTGGCCTTTATTTTATCGTTAAACCATGATGAAGAAAACTTTAAAATCACTTTCATGTGAAGATGCGAGCAGCTGTTGATTTGTTACCTAAAGAATTATCTAATGCATGGCAGTGATATGAAAGGGACACTTATTTACTTAACAAGTTTGAGAGGCACCATGATTTCTATACAAAAAGACGAGAAGATTCTACAAGATGTGACAGAAACAATTAGTAATTTTATGAGGCATCTCAATTTTAAATTTGAGAAAGCAAGAGCATGCATGCATTGGACAGGTATCCATGAATTGATTTGATTATAAAATTTGGCAATACTGATTTAAATATAAGCTTTTTTTAAGATCAATTTACAGTATATTTTGTAATTTAGATTTAAGTCTTTACTGGACCAAAAAAAGTTAGTAAGTTAAATTAAAATTAAAATCTTATATTTTAAATTATCCTATATTTTATAAGTATGACCCGTTTCTCATTTAGATAAGTTAACTTTAATTAAAAAATATCATCTATAAGTCAGGGTTGTAATTCTAATCTTAACATTTAGCCTTTGAGTTTAATTGTCTGATCTTGAATTTTAAGTTAACAATGAAGATTGATCAATCATACATGAATGTTCTACATTGACCTTTAAATTTAATAGAATATTGTTTTATTCGTTCCCAACTGTAAATTCAAAATTAAAAAATAGGAACATAATCTCTGTTTGTCCACTCTCAGATAATTTGTTTTAAATTTACAATTTTTGTGGGAAAATATTATTAATTTAATTAAAATTAAAAATTATGGTCAATTTTTATTTAAATGATTTTATTTTTTTCTTTAGCTGCCTCTGGTATCACTAACCTCATTTGCTTTAAGCATTTTTAACATGAATAATGGGATTACTTGTTCACAGCACTCCCACCCAAAGTTTGTCTAATTCTACATTATCTGGAGAGCTGCAGTTATCTCATTTTGCTTGTACGTAAACATCAATTGCTCAATCTTTGCTCTGTTAATTATATAGAGTAGACAGACATTCATGTTAGTCAATGATCAAATCTAACGTGTATATATATATATATATATATGCACATCCGTATAACTCTCGTGTTGTTTTGATTTATAGAGAAACCATTCATCCAACATAAATTATTTTACAGACAAACTACTTCCTTATAAGCAAAAATATGCTTATCAGATCCAAACATTTCGGACTATTTAAAATAAAAAGTTCAATTTAAATCTTAAATTAGCGAAATTATGAACTGAGTTATGTCCCCTTTTATTAATGTGATACAAATTTATTATTTTTATAAATCATATGAGTCTCAATATATCGTATAATATATTCACAGATTTTAATTAAACTTAAATTAATTTTGAACTAAAATATTTCTTATTCTAATTATATATTTTAAATCATAACTAAAGCTGATAAATTTAATTCAATCTAAATAATATAAATTAATTTTAACTAACAAAAGTCTAATTGCTATTAAATTTTCAATTGGATTGAGTTATTTCACGCCAATTGAAACATAGACTAGACTAGTCGCAAATTGCCACTAACAAGTTTCTGCCCCTTCGTGTTGCTTCATGTGTAGTTGAATAGGTTATAAGATTGGTGGCAAATTTATGAGCCAATTTAATCTGATGCTTCTATTAAAGAATTATTGATGTTGAGGGACCAATCTCTTGATTGAATCTTGTTATTTTAATCGATGTTGCTCTCGTCTTCTGAATTGAACAGCAACAATAGTGTATCCATTTTAGTAACGTTCAATGTATCGATTTCAGCAATGGTTTTTCTTTTCAAATGCTTTCAATCGCCATAAATCTTAAATTGGAATAGACGCAAAGAATGATAAGAAGAATTTATAATTTACAAACGTGTTTGGACTTTGGAGGCGCCCGTATGAAAAGGGAATGATGGGTAAAGAGAAAGTTGAAGTTTTTGAGCAAGAAATCACTTTGCCAACAAGCCCAAAAAGCATAGAAGTTTGCGACAACAAGCTCAAAACCTCTACAGCTCTCAAAACATACGTAATTAGGATAAATAATGAACAAATAGAAAGATGAAGTCTTTGAGAAAAAATATTGCGGCTAGGCTTTTTGAGTTTTAGATAGCATGAATTACTTCAGTGAATTTGGAAAATTGCGTGTAATTAAAGTTTTATAAAATTAAATTAATTAAGGATAAGTTATACTATTTAAGTTAAATTAATTTATTAATTTTAATCACAATTATTTTTTAATCACATGAGTAATAAAAATAATGAATTTATACTATGGCATTATTTATGTGACATACAATAGACAGAGATATAATTTATATAAAATTTTATTTATTTATAATTTAAATTAAACGTTTTGTAAATGTTAGGATTTATTTTAAACATTTTAAAACATTAGTGTTTAATAAATATTTTTAAATTAAAAATACATGTTTTATAATTTATAGTACCATATTGTTGATTTGACATATAATATACAAAGATATAATTTATATAAAATTTAAGAATATTTTAAGACGAAGTGTTAGTTCTATAGATAGAAGAGATTTACAAAAACATTTTTAGCATATGACGGAACATTATTGTCTCTTCAATGGATTCAACTATATTACTCTCCTTTATACTTTTATTTTCTCACTTCTAAGAGAATTACAACCTGATTTACAAAGGACCATTGCTACATTTCGAAGAGATATGAAAGATATATGTTTTAGAAAAATCTATCAACTCGCCTTAGCTTCTTTTAATATGCTATGTGATCAACAACTTTTTTTAAAAATGAGATTAAAGGCGATCCTCTATTAAAGAAAGGGTGTAAAAAGTCAGTCAATTTTTCAACATCCTCAGCTAATTATTCCTTCTATTCCTATTGTTCCCACACCAACCATTCCATTCAAGGTGGTTACATTTAGTGATCTTCCTCTTAAAAAATAGGGAGAATGTCTCCATGAATTTGTTGTTTGGAGTAATTTGCAAATGACTCAACCAATTTGTATTTATTTAGAGTCTAAATTTTG
>JANSVA010000004.1:33853470-33866035 GCA_025504915.1 Erythroxylum reticulatum
GATAATGTGCCTCTAGAATTCCTAAAAGCTTATTATCAATATCCATCAATTTCATCTCAAAATCTACAATTTTATCTTATTTTGTAGTTGAATATAAATAATAGATTATGGTACTAGCATGTTAGTAGAATTGTACCCATAAGAAACAAAAGATCAAATCATAAATAATTATATCTAAAAACCAAATATATCTAAGAGGAAATAATAGAATTCAATAAGGCCTCATTTTAGAAGGAATCTTAGGTTAGTATAATTTACATAGAGACAACACCAAGTATGTTGTACTTGCTATTTATAATATACAAAATATTTACAAGGTTTATATCTCCTACATAATAGGTTTAAATTGAAATTTATTGTTGTCATAGAAAAGCACAAATAGCGGGTGTTATTTTATGTAGATTGCTTCTTAATTACAAGTAATTTTGCTATCGAAATGGTGAAATTGGAAATGGAGAGAATGTTGTTATGTAGATGAATTAAGAATGTATCGAAAGAGACATATTTTCATCTACCTTATGTGATTGTGGGAACTAACACTTGTAATACTATAGATTGAGGCTATTGGAATAAGTGTATTAGTGTACATTTATAGGCATGACTGAATTAATTTAACTCAGTTGACTTATATCATTAAAGTTGTTGTATGTAGGGAGAGATAGACTTATGTTTGATATTTGATTGGTATTTTTTTTTCAAATGTAATGGACGATGAATCTTCCAAATCAACTGGAAGAAGTGATAGTGAAAAGAAATATAATGAGTTGATTTTTTTATTGATGTAAAGTTGAAGCCTTTTTGAGACTTCTTCAACCAGCCATAATCCTATAATAATATTTTATGTATGCCCTAATTATGAGGTAGCTTAATTACTAATAATAAAATTGTAATTATTTTTGTAATAAATAAAATTTGTTTTATTGTGGTAGGAAATGGGATGCAATTCTTTTAAATGGGTGGATTAAGATTTTAGTGATAAGGTGAAATTAATTATAATTTTTTAAAAGTTAATAATAAAAGGTTGAAACTTAAGAATAATAAGTTTGAAAGATGATAAGTATATCGATGATACGTGTAAGCCGTATAGAGACTTGGCATAAGTAAAAGTGGCATTGAAATATATAATATCTGAAGCAAAAAGTCTCCAGAGGAAGATAATTTAATATAGAATTTGCGTTTATAACCATATTTATAGCTCTTTTTTATGAATAGTTGAAGGATATGAAATTTATAAATTTTAATGTTGCACTAGGTAATTTATTAGGACTATTTTATTATATTGGAAATTTCTCATAAGTTGTATGGACTAATATATTATCAACATTCTTGGTTATTTAGGTCTAAGAAATGAGAAAGTTAATGTAAAACTTATTTTGTACAAACCTACATGTAAGAAGATAATGTTTTCTAGGGTGGTGGGATTTGGTCATTTGGTTCCATTAGTTATCCATTCTTTAAGTGATAAAAAAGGAAGAAAAGAAAAGAGAAGATAGTTACTATAGACGAAGATATTTTACCAAAAACTATTGCATCATATCAAAGAGGTTATCATCATCATGCATAATATCAATAAAGGATATTAACTGTATATGAAGATAGTTTATTAAAAACTAGTGCATCATGCATAATCTCAATCGTATATAAAAAGTCAATTTCAATAACAAATAATTCCAACAATAACTTATATGGAAATAACTTCGTCTTCTAATTGTAAGACTTAATTCCATTAACAAGCAAGTACTATTTAACCAACTCAAAAAATGAGAAATTATATGATAATTAAGTCTAATTCCAAAGAACTTCCATTATATTCGAACCAATAATCAAATGCATAATAATCTAATTTCATAAAAATTCAAAATAGAATAATAAGATAATTCATAACAAGTTTAACAATCTAGTTTGATTTGAGTTTAAAGCTGAATCCATAAGTCTTCTTCTCTTTGTGTCTCTCTTATTACATAAGGTTGATAAAATGATGCTTTTACCACCATTCCATTATAACCCTTTAAGTTGGAATTTAATTTCAATTTGAGAATTATATTTTGTAGTAATATATCTTGGGGAGCATCATAGCCTCAATATATGAACATTGTCTCTATATTTTTTATATATGACAATACAAAAGATTATTTAGTAGGACTGCATAATTTCAAATAATACTAATAAAACATAGTTTTGAAAGTAAGTTAACTAACATGGTACACAATTGATCTAATAGACTCATTGAAGTGTAATATATATCTTCCAACCCTTCTCCCTTTGCTCCTATCTCAGTCTTTGCAGTTGCCTTTTCCTTTTCCTCTTCTTCTTCCTCTCACTCTACCTCTTCCTCTTCCTCTGACCATTATTTATATACATTCATGATCTTTATAGTTCTCCTAGCTAATTATTTCATAGACATATGTAACATTTTTTAATGCAATGTATACTGAATATGTAGACTGAACTCCTTCATTTTATCTCCTCACTTTAGTATTAGATAATCCTAGCACCTATGCAATCATTGAATGATTAGTTACATAATAATAATAAGAAAATCAATTTAAAAATTAATGTGAAATTTCTCACATAATACATTTTTTCACAATCTTTGTTGTGCCTTTCTTATCTACATTTGATACACACCATCCTTCTCCCAATACTTTAGGTTGGTTAAATCTCTTTTTCTTCCTATTTTTTAAGTTGAACAAGCATTCCCTTTATATTGGTGGCTTAATGACTTCGCATTTAGGCCAAAATCTTGTATGTTTGTATGTATATCTCCTTTTTATAAAACATGTCAATGTATTCATTTTGATTTTCATGGTTATAATAAATGGTAGCCAAAACATGAGGACATGGAATCCCCATTGGGTCCTAATATCTACATGTACAAGAATAAATGCTAATTCTCACACAAAATATGTCTAATCCATGCTCCATTTTATACCCATTAGCTATGTTAATCAATAAAGCAATTAAATATTTCCCTTTTATTCTCCTCAAACACTTTTACAACTCTTGGTGGTATGTTATGATCCCATTTCTTGTTGAAAAAACCTTTTTATGTGCATCCTCTTTATCAACATCTTCCTAATATGCTTCAACATGCTAACAATAGACCCTGGCCTTTAAGATCTAGCAATTAAAGGTTTCACTCATATTATTATCCATATAATCATATTTATTATTGATATTGAAATATGCCTGATACCATGTCTCCTTGGCATATTCCAATAGATATTTAACACGAATGGCCTCATTTTATTTAAAACAAGCAATTGATAACTAAAATTAGGGGAAAATGTAGCTTTAGCTATCCTCTAGACTTGAAACTTGAGATCATCTTCATTCCATCATTCTCTCTAATTAGCATAAATATGCCTTACAAATATTCTATGCTCAACATTTTGTAATAAATCCATAATTTCAATATAGAGACCTTAAATATCAATGAATACTAACTAGAATAAATAATAGTATAAATTAAACAAGTATATATAATTAGAAAAATGAGAACACCACCAAGGAACATACCTTTTGTATTTCAAACATAAATTTGAAGCCATGCCATTTCCAAGTTTTAAATATGAAACTAGAAGCTTTAAAAACCACTTTTATGCTTTTATATATTCAACATCAACCACACCCTAAGCAATAGGAAATATTAGACTATTTCCATCCCTACTAACACTTTCCAACAATTGCCCTTTATATATCCCTTTTAAGAAACATTCATCAAGTCCTATTATTAGTCTATAACCTTTAATTTAGCCCTTTTTACAAGTATGTAAACAAATATAACATCATACAAACACCTTTTAACCATGAACATTAGTTATTGTTCTGACTACCCATATTATACTAGGTTTTTGTTCTTCATCTCCTCACCATACCCTAACAATTTAACAGATTCTTTTATAGGACATCCATATATCATCTTGATGACAACAACCTTTACCTTTTATAAGTATTGAAACTCACATCTAATTGCAACTCTTTTCATAATAAGGCTTTTAAGTTCACCACCTTAATGTTTGGTTATGCTTCATTTCTGTCCTTATAGTGGTTTGCAATCGATTTGGATGTACTTCATATCTCACTCTTACCCAATATTTCTCATTTTTCATGTATTTTAGGCCTAAATTCCTTATAATGGGGTATTTAACATCTACCTCCTTAAATTCATTAGCATCTTTGAACTTCAATCGTAATGCCCAATCTGTTATATATTGGATCATAATAATTTTTTTTCACTTACCTTTTAGTGCACTATCAGCATAACTTGTGTAGTGCTGAACCAAGTCATCACTCTTAATATACTCACCGTCCTTTTCAAATTTAGAACCCTTTTCTCATCTTTATATATGTTTTCTCCTTCATTATTTTCAACATCATCACTCATAACCTCATCTTCAATTCTTCTCTTGGACTCCCTCTCTTTATATTTTGATCTCACAATTTGAAGCTCATCATTATCTCTTCCATATTACATTCTAAATTAATCAATAATTATTTCTCATTGAATTCATTTTTAGAAAATGTATTTGGTTCCTTTTTAGTTGGCATATCCTCTACTTTAATTGGCCTACCTTCAAGTTAACTGGCACACCCTCAATTTCAATATGCAAACTTTCTACTTCAATATACATGTCCTTAAATTTAGTTCACATACCCTTAATTTTAATATACAAATCTTCTACTTCAGTATACACACCCTTTACTATAGATACACCACTATCATCATTCTTATTTAACACCACATTGTGTTTTTCACTGAAGCCTCTAACATCCGTATTACTCGCTCTCAAAATAACTAATTCATCCTTTATGTAATTATTGTCTTCTTTTCACTATTCTTTGGAACCATATTACAATTATCGTCACCATCATCCATATTATTTACTTTTGGCGTTTTCTCTACATTATACTCACCTTTGAAATAGACCTCCACACTTCTATATTTTTATACATTTGAGATTAAATCATATATTCTTGAATTATCTTGAATCTCAATTAATCCACTTTCTTCATGTTTATGTATGCTCCTATAGTATACTTTATCTAACTTATCAAAACAAATATGTTTTATAGTTCCATAATACTAAACTAACATAATTTGTTTAGGTCAATGCCTTCAACTTAAAATTTTGCTACCACTACCAAATCGAAATGAGTTTTGTCTATCAATTCATCCAATATAATAGAAAAAAAATCCTTTTTCAATGATAATCTGCATCTTAATACAATAAGAAATTGAATATTAATAAGATATTAAAGGTTTCACAAAACAAAATATATCAATAAATATATAGTTTCAATGCACTCCAATATTGAACAAAAAGACATATCAATATCATTTTAATGAAAAATGCAACATATATTGTCGCTTTGTTCAATGATAAATGCACTCCTATATGCAATACTTATCTTTTTCAAGTTAGGATCAACATATATTATAGTTTTTTTAAATTTTCTAATCCTTTAAATATATATATTGATGCCCCTACATTCTTTTAAACACCACTAAATAATTTGTGAAACATAAAAAGCTTAAAGGTTCAAGGTAAACGTTATACAAGATTTAATTTAGGACTTAGTTGTAGTAGTCATCTTAAGCTAATAAAGTAAGATGGTAGTAATAAAATGAAAAGATCATAAGCAAGAGAGAAATAAGAAAGAATATGAAGAGAAGAAGGAAATGTGGCATTAGTGGGAGGAAAACAATGGTTTTGTTAGTATATTTAAAAGAAGTTCTCTTATATATTTGTAAGTAGTGAATGGTGGTCCTTGGTTATAGGTTTCTTTATGCCATTTAATTGCTCTCTAAATTGTCTTATATAATGCACTTTTTATCTTATTATTCCTTTACACTTATGGATAAGGGTTCGTAACTTAATTACGTCATGCAAAATCCAACTATTTTTTATCTTGACATTAGATTTAGGTTTCATCCTACAGTCATCTATCTTGGCATAAAATTTGAGAAATGATAGTAGCATCCTTAAATTCATTTAGGTGCAGATAGTTTGCAGCATAACTCACAATTGAAGCAAGTACTTGTTAAAAATGTAACTTTTTTAATGTTTAAACATGATCACTTTCGAGTATAAGTGAATGATAATTTTCATATGAAAACACAAATAGTTATAGCTTTGAGAACTTGCTATAGGTGCTTGAATGTTGCATAGTTCTCTAACAATAAGAAAGTTTTTTTTAGTCATATATTCATCTTATCATATTATAGAAAGAATCACCTATAGACAAACATTGCATCAATTTCAGGTTTAAAAGGCTAGGTAGTATACTACAGGATATAATTAGGAGAGACTATTTAAAACTATATCATGACTTGCATCAAAGCCAAAATTTCTAAGGTTAAACTAGAATTGTATTATAAAAGGGTGGAGAATGGCCCTGATCAACTATGGTTTTTACATTAGAATTATCTTTCTTCAACTTTTCTTTGGGACCATCCAAGGAGGCCATATAAAGGGAGATAACATTTTTTAGAAAAATAAAGGAAGATATGCATGTTATAATGGATAAGTTAATATTTAAACCAAAGTGCTTAATTGATTGTTCTTTTGTTGTTCTCAATACCAAGATTGAAAATTTATAATACCTAGTGAGATGATTATGCATTGATTTTTTTTCTACAAATAAACAAAAGAAGCTAATAACTAATCTTAATGAGCAGTTGCATTACTTAGATATGAAACATTGAAACAAATATCATATCAACTTTACAATATGAAGTATTGGGATAAATGGCTAAGAGGTTAAATCAAATTACACGTTAAATTTCATAGATTATAAATTCATATTAATAAATCCTTAACATGTTCAATGCGATTTAGAAATAGAGCTTACCTTACTTCACTCCCACCCTTTTATTGCGAACTATCATGCAAAATGCAAAAGCTTTGCCTCTCAGTCTTCTGTGGGGGCTACCTTCACTTGAAGCTTTGGCTGCTTCAAAACATAAAAGATTCCCATGCTTCTATGCTTATATTTGTATTTTAAAAAAATATAAGCTTTTCCTTCTTCTACGCTTGTGTTTATATTTACAAAACACATAAAATTCCCTTTAAAATGCTTGGTTAATTACTTTCTTATTAAATGACTGTGTTTTGGTTAATAAGCAAATAGTTTAATTGCTTCAAACCAAAACGCTTAAAATACAAGCTTTTAGCATTAAATTAACTACAAATGACAGAATCAAACAAAGGATTGAGAGAAATGTCTGAGAGCGAGTGATAAAGGTGATAAATCTTCCAAAACTTCGGAGATTCAAGGCAGTGAGTCACCTCTCTATGGCTTCTCCCCACTCCTTCCCCCAACCCAATCCCTTTTGTCTCCTCAACCCACCTTTGCACTACAGCCACACCTTAAACCCACAATTGAAATCCTAAACTGAACCCTAATTTAAAACCAGAACATCGACTCAAACATCCCAACATCCTTAACTCAAAAACCCGTCCCAAAATCCCCCTCTAAATTAGCTCAGACCGAACCAAAATCCCTAGGAGTCAAAGGAATAGGCGCGTCGCCCATGAAATCGAAACCCGAAGCTGTCAATCCTGATTGGAAGGCAAATGGGAATACCAAATCTTGGAAATCTGTGGTCACAAATGGAATATTAGAGAATTTGACAGATACATACCCACCGAAGACCAAGGAGAATCAAATTTACGTTATACATCCTCCAAAGTTAGCGAAGCAAGCCACTGCCAACTTTAGGTTAGTGCTTATTGGTTGCTTCATAGGTAAAAGACCTACTTTCCTAGTTGTTCAACGAGCTTTGAATAAATCTTGGTCTGAGTTTGGATTGAAGGAAATTCTGATCACTAGCTCCAATAACTTCCTGTTTAAGTTTGAATTTGAATTAGGAGTAATGTCAGTTCTGGAAAGGGCCCTTGGCACATCCAAGGTAAACCCTTATTTCTAAAAGGTGGAGTTTGAATGGGGAAGAACAAGAGGTAGTGAGGAGTGCTCTAATGTGGGCAAGATTTTTTAATATTCTTGTTGAGTACTGGACCACCGAAGGGCTGGGTTGAATTGCGAGTGCGGTTAGACACCCACTCCTAATGGATTAACAAACTGCTAAGATGACACAAATTGTTTATGCTAGGATGTGTGTTGAGATGGAATTACAAAATAGTTGGCCTACCTCATTCCAACTAGCTACGTATAACGAGGATGGGGAGAGAATTTTTAAAGAAGTAAGAATAGAGTATGAATGGAGGCCTAAACTGAGTACATAGAAAAAGAATGGGCACTGATAGGGAGAGTATTCAAAACTGGAGAATATCATGAGTTGGGAAAAGGTAAAGAGGTGCAAACAGTTAACCAAGAGCAGCAGGGAGTAGAGTTACAATCCACAGGCAAATCCACCCAAAAGGAAAAGGAGACCTCTGAACCTGAAGAACACTGCAAAGGATTAGGACCTCTGCTGATGGAACACATAGTGGGGATGAACCAATTGATGGAACAATTCTCTAATGCAGCTAGAAGTCCCACTATACATTGTAAGGAAAAGTTAGACTAAGAAGTTCCAGATGGAAACCTTGAGGATCTATAAGCCCCTACCATAAGTCAAGTAGGTACAAACCCTTCCTCTCCTAACTCTGAATTGATTCTTGAAAGTCCTGGTAATGTAGGGGGTGGAGGGGGAATTTACTTTGAAAAAGGTAGGAAACCTAGGAGAAAGCAAAAGTAGGTGTTGCATCTAGTTATAGAATAATAGATCTAGTCTTTTGGAATGTTAGGGGCTTAATAACCCCAAAAAGCAATTAGTTGTACATGCTTAGCTGAAGAGACTTTCTGTGGATTTTGTGTGTTTACTAGAATCTAGGATTAGGTCTCCTTTTTATTTGAATAATGTTTGCTCCTCCCTACTACCTAGGTGGACTTTTTATAGCAATTTAGAATGTGCCTCTAACACCAGAATAGTATTAGCATGGAATCCGAATAGCTACCTTTGTAAAATCCTGAGTTCTACTAATTAGTTAGTGCATTTAGAGCTGACTCTGAGAAACAATGCCCTTCCTTTCCTAGTGACTTTTGTATATGGGTCCAACAACCTAAATCACAGGAAGAACCTTTGGACTGACCTGTCAAATCTTAGACTCTCCATATCCACCATGCCTTGGATAATTACGGGTGACTTTAATGCTATTCTATTCCTGCATAAGGCAGATCCTATTAGTCACTCAGCTCTCAAAAGTATGAGTGAATTTAGGCAATGAGTTGATGGTAATGCACTGTATGATCTCAACTTTAGTGGTCTTTATTTTACTTGGAATAACGAACAAAGTGGAGATTGTTATATTGCTAGGAAGTTAGACAGGACTCTCATTAATTCTGCTTGGAGCTCAAATTTCCCTAGATCTTATAGTGTCATTCATTATTCGAACATTTTAGATCATTCTCCAATAAAGATCAAATTTGGTTGTTCCATACAGAAAAGAGCCTCTCTTTTTAGGTTCTCCAACTTTCTTTTCTCTCAGCCAAGTTTTCTTCAATTAGTGGAGGAAGCTTGGTCCTCTCAAATTTAGGGGTCTCCTATGTTTTATGTAGTGTCCAAACGAAAGATCATTAAAAAAGACCTCAAAGCTCTTAATTCAGGACAGATTGGAGATGTTAATAATAGAGTTAAGAATTGTCAAGAAATTCTTAATGTCATTCAAGATCAATTGAGGCATTTGTCTAAGTCGAATGTGTTACTTGCTAAGGAATCAGAGGCCATCAATGACCTAATTAGAGCCTTAGATGATCAAGAGCCCTTCTTTAAGCAGGCATCCAGGATTAAGTGGTTAAAGGAAGGGGATAGAAACACCAAATTTTTCTATAACTCACTCATTGCCAACAAAAACCGAAACAATATCAATTCTTTAGAAGTGGGTAATGGGAGAAGGATAGTGGGCCATGAAGAGATAAAAGATCACTTTATTGAATTCTTTCAAAGTTCTATTGGTAGTAGAAAATCTCTTTATTCTTCAAAGGACTTTATGGATCAACTTTATACTCAAGCTTTACCTAAAAACCTTTCCAACTCTCTTATAGCTGAAGTTTCAGCTCAAGAGATTATAGAGGTGTTCAACTCTTTCAACCCTAATAAGATTCCTGGCCCGAATGGGTTTAATGCTTTTTTCTTTAAACAAACTTGGCATATTGTTGAGGGGGTATCACTAGGGCCATCCAAGATTTTTTCCACCATAAAAAACTTCTCAAAGAGCTTAATTCCACCTTTATTACTCTAATTCCTGAAAAAGCTCACCCATCTACAGTGTTAGATTATAGGCCTATCTCTTGTTGTAATATGCTGTACAAAGTGATAGCTAAGATCATTGGAAATAGGATTAGAGAAATTCTCCCTCTCATTATTAGTCCTAGCCAAAGTGCTTTCATTAAGGATAAGAGAATTGGAGATAACATCTTATTAGTTGAAGAAATTTTAAAAAACTACCATCTTTCTAATAATTAGAAGAGATGTGCTTTTAAAATTGACCTCCAAAAAGCTTATGATTATATTCATTGGGATTTCCTTATTAATTCTTCAGAAGCTATAGGCCTTCCTCGTAAGTTCATAGCTTGGATCCAAGAGTGCATTTCATCCCCTTCGTATTCCATTTTGATCAATGGAACACCTTCCAATTTCTTCAAAGGAAAATCTAGACTGAGACAAGTAGACCCTTTATCCCCTTTCCTTTTTATTATTTGTATGGAAGTTTTTCTAGGAGCTTGAATGATTGCGTAGTTAGATATTCTTCCTTCAAATACCACTGGAGATGTAAAACACTTATCCTCACCCATCTCTTGTTTGCTGATGACCTACTGTTGTTTTGTTATGCTGATATAGGTTTAGCTCAAACCTTGCATAATTGTTTAAAATCTTTCTCTATATTATCAAAACTGGATATGAATCCTTCCAAGAGTTAGTTTTTCCTTTCTCATGACATGGATTATTTGACCAACCAAATGGAACAAATGTCTAGCCTTAAGAAAGGATCTCTCCCCATAAAGTATTTGGGAGTTCCCCTCATTACAGGTAGGTTATCGAGGGGAGAGTGTTTACCCTTATTAGACAACATTGATGTGCGAGTTAACAAATGGACCTACAAAAACTTTTCTTATACGAGTAGATTACAACTGGTGATTTCTGTTCTTTCTTCTTTTCAAGTGTATTGGCCTTCTCACTTTATTCTCCCTTCATCTGTCCTTAAAGAAATAGAAGCTAAAGTTAGGAATTTTCTATGGGCTGCGAGGGTGGATCTTCACTCTCAATCCAAAGTTAAATAGAGTGACCTTACTAGACCGAAAAAGGAAGGGGAGTTATGGATCAAACTTTTGCCAACTTAGAACTTTGTATTGTTAGGAAAGAGGATTTGGTACCTATTCTATGATAGAAAGGCTATGTGGGTTAAATGGGTGCACACAATCATTTTGAGAAGGCAAAATTTTTGGAGTTTACAACCTACCAATAATAGTTCCTGGAGTTGGAGGAAAATCTTAAGTGTGAGGGATAAATTAGGGAATCAATTCAAATTTTGGGTAGGTAATGGATAGTCCACACTCTTATGGCAGGATCCTTCGCATCCGAGGAGAATCCTAAGAAACTTCTTATCACCAAGAGAGATAAATGGGATGGGCTTTCCCATGACAGCAAAAGTTTCTGATATTGTTAGAAATAATGAGTGAAGGTGGCAGTATGGAGATCATTGGTGATTTTGAACCCATTTAGTACCAACCAAATAGTTCTTCGGATTATTTGGAATGGTTACCTAGCCCTTTAAAAATGTATACCAATGGTTCAGTTTATAAACTCTTAAGATCCTCAACCCAACAAGTAGCTTGGCACAATATAGTTTTGTTAAAAAAAATAGCCCAAAGTCTTCATTTATTCTTTGGTTAGCAATCCTAAAAAAACTTCAAACAAGGGATAAACTTCTCTTTTTATATACTCCTAACCATTGTTCGCTTTGTATTTTGAACCTTGAATCTAATGAGCATTTGTTTTTTAATTGCTCATTCTCTAATTCCGTATGGGAACATTGCCTCAACTACTTCCAAATCCCCATTCCCAACTCATCAAGCCTTCAAACTATCCTCACTTGGTTTCACCAAACACCTCCACAAAACAACATATTCCCTATTCTATTATCCACGACTGTATACAATATTTGGTCTGAAAGGAACTCAAGAACATTCAAGGATGTAGCTATGGAGGTGGAGAGATTACAAGCCAAGGTAATCTTCCAAGTTCGGGAGCATCTCTGCCTAAACACATTGAGAGGTAATTAGATCAATTATGCACTAACATTGTAATGCAGATTGCTATTCAGATGGGGTACCAGCATTCTTACAACACCTTTTCTTCACAAAAGGGCACAGCAGGCTATCCAAATGCACCTCAGGTAATATGGAGCTTTGACAGGCAATGGATTGGCACAGAGCATCATTGCCTATAGAAGCTCCTATTGGAATGACTGAGTTTATGAAGACAAATTAGCAGTTTTAAGTAGAATTCTTTATCATTAACTTGAATTGACTGTGGTTTTGGTTCTTGTATGAATATATA